>JASTWP010003218.1:0-28021 GCA_030770255.1 Temnothorax ravouxi
AACTTTGACATATTAAAGATATTTTAATATAAAAGAAAAAGAGAAAGACAGTGTAATACAGTAAAAATATAGCAAACTACAGAACAAACTAAGAGCTCTTTTATCATATTGTTACAATCTATATTTTTCATCCTGTTTGCAGGAATATTTATTTAATGTTTCTGATTTTTATTTAACTATGAAAACAAGATGATAATATATTCTCTGATCGATAAAAATAGTATATTACACACCTAGGGCAGTAAAGTAAGAAATGTCTCAGATCACATGTAATTGTCGACCTCGCTTCGCTTCGGCCGACAATTACATGTGATCTGAGGCTTTCTTATTTACTGCCCGAGGAGTGTATACGATTTTTCTCATCGACGGAGCTGAAAAACGAGAACTTCGTCCTGCGCAGCGGGACGAAAGTTGTCGCTTTCGGCCCGGCGGTGAGAAAAAATATTTATAAAACTTCAACGATTACTCGACCCCACTGGCCATTACTTTTTTATTTATTCTCTTCACAACGTTTCGGCCTCCATCAGGCCCTTTTCAAGTGACATGTTATACATCGAGCCACAACTAAATCACGCGTCACCAAAACGCCGCGTCCTTGACGCGTGATTTAGTTGTGGCTCGATGTATAACATGTCACTTGAAAAGGGCCTGATGGAGGCCGAAACGTTGTGAAGAGGAAAAATAAAAGAGTAATGGCCAGTGGGGTCGAGTAATCGTTGAAGTTTTATTACTATATGTACTGGCGAACCTAATTACTGAAAAAATATTTAAATATTCTCTCTCTTGCGTTTGTTCCAGATATCGTGTTTATACAGTTAAATATTGTATTATTTTGTATTATTGTGATTTCATCGTATTGTAAATTTAGACACAGAGTACGGAGTTTTTTTATCGATATTTATACATAACCGCACGATATGAGAATCTGAAATATGATATGCAAGTATTACTTAAACTAATTTTGACGTATAATATTTACTTCGGATGCGTTATTTATGAAGTATTTTCCGAGACCCTGCGTCAAGGCATTTGCGATTTATGTGCCGAATTATGAGCACAATATAGTTATATCGCGGCGATTACCGATCCGTATAATGAATCTGGCAAAAGGTAAAGTTGCCACGTTTATTCAAAGAGTATTATTCTGTATGTTGTTTACATACAAATGTTTTGCGATATACAAATACTTTATCGTAATACAAATTACCTCAAAAAGAAACAAAGTGGTAGTATTATACCTCCAAATAGCTTTACCCTGTACATACTGTTTATAAAATTTCAAAAAAGGTAAAAAAAAAGTGCCAAGTACACGCAATGTATTTTGTAAATTCAAAAATTTAAGTGGTTTATATCTTTTTCACAAAAATATATTATCTAACTTAACTCAAGTGACATGTATTTAAAAAAAAAGATGTGAAATCTTTAATTTCTTCTAACGTAAGTGGTAGCTTCATATCTTTTTCACAAAATTATATTACCTAACTTAACTCAAGTGACATGTATTTCAAAAAAAAGATGTGAAATCTTTAAATTAAATTGCGCCAATTGTAAAGAGAATATGTATATTGCTTTGAAAGATCATTGTTATGCAACTACTTTAAAGAAATAAAACCCAAGTGGTATCTTCGTATTTCTATTCAAGGGTCTTCCTATTCTAAACCCAAGCGATAATAGCTTCTTAATTCTCTTTAACAAATTTTTAATATTACAAAGAATCATTTTAATTACAAAGAATTAAAGAAGTAACGGTACAAAATAAAAATATTTAATTAAAACAAAATAAATAAATTTTTCTTGTAAAAAAACTTGGCGCTGCTTTTTTACTCCTGTCGCATTCTTCCCTAAATTATGTTTATTGTTCTTTATTCAATCAAAAATCTTAGTACTAATGTTTACATTTTAATGTTTAAATTTCAAAGTCTAGCAGCGCCAAGTTTTTTTACAAGAAAAATTTATTTATTTTGTTTTAATTAAATATTTTTATTTTGTACCGTTACTTCTTTAATTCTTTGTAATTAAAATGATTCTTTGTAATATTAAAAATTTGTTAAAGAGAATTAAGAAGCTATTATCACTTGGGTTTAGAATAGGAAGACCCTTGAATAGAAATACGAAGATACCACTTGGGTTTTATTTCTTTAAAGTAGTTGCATAACAATTATCTTTCAAAGCAATATACATATTCTCTTTACAATTGGCGCAATTTAATTTATAGATTTTACATCTTTTTTTTTGAAATACATGTCACTTGAGTTAAGTTAGGTAATATAATTTTGTGAAAAAGATATGAAGCTACCACTTACGTTAGAAGAAATTAAAGATTTCACATCTTTTTTTTTTAAATACATGTCACTTGAGTTAAGTTAGATAATATATTTTTGTGAAAAAGATATAAACCACTTAAATTTTTGAATTTACAAAATACATTGCGTGTACTTGGCACTTTTTTTTACCTTTTTTGAAAAAGGTAATTTTGTACTCTGATATCACCTATTTTGTAGTGTTAAGCAAGAATCTGCAAAACATTTTTATTGATTATTTTTTAATTAGCAATAACAACAAATACATAAAAATTTATAATATTTAAGTAAAAGTAAATTATACATTTCTCACAAAAATTGAAGGAACACTAAATTTATCTTTAAAAATAAGCAAAATTCGAGCAACTGTAACTTTGTTAAAAATGAATAAAATTTAAATTTCAAGCTTAAAACCTCTAATTTCGAAAGGTTACTATTATTCGTACAATTTTTATTATGTCTAGACAATTTTAATTCAGCGAATTTTTATTATGTCACGACATAATTTTAATTCTGCCGCTAGGGAATTTTTAAGTCAATTCTTATGAATCAAGCTTGAATTCGATGAGTAGGTGTCTCAGGTTGCCGATAACGAGGTCCAGATAGTGCGCTCCATAGTTTTCGGTGTCCCTAGGTGTATTAATACCTTGAATTCGATGTCCACGTGTTCCAGGTTGCCGATGACGGGTTCCAGATAGTGCGCGCTCCATAGTTTTCGGTGTCCAGGTGTAATAATACGTTGAATTCGATGTCTAGGTGTCCCACGTTGCCGATGACGAGTTCCACATAGTGCGCTCCGTAGTTTTCGGTGTTTACGTGTACATACCTCGAATTCGATATCTACGTGTCCTGCATTTGAATTTAAATTTATTAATACACTTAGACACCAAAAACTAGCACTATGTGAACCTCGTCATCGGCAACATGGGACACGTAGACATAGAATTCGAGGTATTATTACACCTAGACACCAAAAACTACGTAGCGCGCTATCTGGACCTCGTCATCAGCAACCTGGGACACCTAGACATCAATTTCAAGGTATTAATACACGTAGACACCAAAAACTACGGAGCGCATTATATGGACCTCGTCATTGACATCGAATTCAACGTACGATTACACCTGGACATCGAAAACTATGAAGCGCACTATCTGGATCCCGTCATCGGCAACCTGGGACACGTAGACATCGATATCAAGGTATTAATACACGTAGACACCGAAAACTACGGAGCGCACTATGTGAACCTCGTCATCGGCAACCTGGAACACCTTGACATCGAATTCAACGTACGATTACACCTGGACACCGAAAACTATGAAGCGCACTATCTGGATCCCGTCATCGACAACCTGGGACACGTGGACATCGAATTCAAAGTATTAATACACGTAGACACCGAAAACTACGGAGCGCACTATGTGGACCTCGTCATCGACAACCTGGAACACGTAGACATCGAATTCAACGTATTATTACACCTGGACACCGAAAACTATGAAGCGCACTATCTGGACCTCGTCATCGGCAACCTGGGCAACCATATGTCATGGGCAACCCTAAACATCGAATTCAAGCTTGATTCATAAGAATCAATATATATTATATATGTACCTAATTTACCTAAATAGAAATCTTTCTCCTGACCGATAAGTCTATCGACCTTTAATTCACCTACTAGATCGTTCGAAATACGCGCGCGATATCGGAACTGGCGATACCTGCGCCGCCAGCGTCGAAAAAGTGAAAGTAACATTTCCCCCTTTTTATATATATATGTCATAAGACGTCGGCGTTAGAAGTAGTATCTTAATTAAAAAATTTCCACATTTGGACTTTGCGTCGCAATATCTCCGCTCGTAGGGCACGTAGCGGAAAATTATATAGGAGATGCTCCCCTTATTTTGACCCTAACTATCGATCAAGCCTACTTAGAACTTGATCCGTTCACTCGTTATCGAGATCTCAACATCTCGTATACTCGCAACCCGTCGCGTCGCGTAAAAGAGTCACGGTCGGTCTCGCTCCGCGTGTATACTTGGCACGAGACTCTACCGTGTCTCTTGATGCGTAATACTACAAAAAGGCGTGATATCCGTACAAAATTACCTTTTTTAAAAAAAAGTTAAAAGGCGCCAATTACACGCATAGTAGTGTATATGTTGTTAACTAAAAAAAAAAGAAAGTGGTAGTATTATACCTCGAAAAAACCTAAGCAACAAGTGGTAGACGTAATCTTTATATCTCGAAAAATCTCGAAAAAATCTAAGCAGTAGTATCTTTATTTCCGAAAAATTATAACCCAAGTGATACACATCACAAAATTATGTTACCTTATCAAAAAGAAGAGTCGCGCTTTAAGTGATCTATTAAAATTACAAAAAAGAAATGATATCTCTTTAAATTACAGCGCCAATTACAGAGGGAACATATATATTGCCTCAAAAAATAATTGTTGCACTACTTTGAAAAATCTTTACATTGTGTCAATTAGAAAAGAATGTATAATAACAATTTTATAAGATTAAAAAATTATATTTAAATTTAACAAGGGAATACAAAATATTTAAATACAAAGTTTACACGTGTATTTTTTAGTGTTCACAAAGAATTACAGAGGTAACAGTACAAAATAAAAATATTTTATTAAAATATTTAATCCAACGAGAGAATACAATTTGTTTTTAAATACAAAGTTTATATATATGTATTTTTCAATAAAATAAAAAATTTAATCACAAAGAATTACAGAGGTAACAGTACAAAATAAAAATATTTTATTAAAATGCATAAATTTTTCTTGTAAAAAAACTTGGCGCTGCTAGACCTCAAAATTTTAAATAAATAAATGAACTTATCGTATACTTAATTATAAGCCGCATTATCCGCCGTCCGCGTCGTCACGCACATCCATTATCACTCACTCGCACATCCACGCTGATAATCATTTAATATTCTATATCTACTTCTATCGCATTCTTCTCTGAATTATTTTTATTTATTGTTCTCCTTATTTATTTAAAATTTAATGTAGAATTTAATGTAGATTAAGAAAAATTTATGTATTTTAATAAAATATTTTTATTTTGTACTGTTACATCTGTAATTTTTTGTGACCACTAAAAAATACACGTGTAAACTTTGTATTATTTAAATATCTTGTATTCCCTTGTTAAATTTAAATAAAATTTTTTAATCTTATAAAATTGTTGTCTTACATTCTTTTCTAATTGACACAATGTAAAGATTTTTCAAAGTAGTGCAACAATTATTTTTTGAGGCAATATATATGCAATCTCTCTGTAATTGGCGCTGTAATTTAAAGAGATATCATTTCTTTTTTGTAATTGTAATAGATCACTTGAAGCGCGACTCTTCTTTTTGATAAGGTAACATAATTTTGTGATGTGTATCACTTGGGTTATAATTTTTCGGAAATAAAGATACTACTGCTTAGATTTTTTCGAGATTTTTCGAGATATAAAGATTACGTCTACCACTTGTTACTTATATTTTTTCGAGGTATAATACTACCACTTTCTCTTTTTTCGAGGTAAAAACATATACACTACTATGCGTGTAATTGGCGCCTTTTTTTACCTTTTTTTTAAAAAAATTTCATTAACCGAATTAACCAAAAAATTTCATTAACCATTTCATAAACCTTCATTGCTGTTAGGTGGATACCTAACAATCTCACCCTTTCGACGAGAAAGTTTCTAATTGATGTAAGAGGAAGAGAGGAAAAGAAGAAGAGACATGAAAGTGACTCCGGAGCTGAATGGTAATTAATGAAATTCGTGTAGGAGTTAATATGTACATTGCATTTCCGATATGTGAGCCGATATGCGTATAGGACGATGAAAACTGTCAATAATCTGCTTTGCGAGTCGCTTGCAAAAAGTTGCTGCACAATCGCGTGTAGTGCGCGAGAGTGATGTGCGAAAAATAAATAAACGTCATGTATTTTATAAACCTACACCGCGATACGCAACACATGGGATTTCCTAACCTATTAGAAGTTTACAAACTTTTCGATATGTTGCATTAAATTTTCAATATATTGATCTTACAAAATTTAAGTATATAAGCTTATGCCAATGCGGATAAACGCAATCTCTGCATACTTTTGTTTTTATTTCGCGGCTAGGAAATCACCTATTAGAAGTTAGCCCCCCACTTTTAGAATTAACATATTTTCACGGTTGTGCTGACTTAAATATTTAATTAAAACAAAATAAATAAATTTTTCGGTAAATATCTATAAAAGGTCAAACCTCACCGATGACCTTGACCTTGACATATGTTGTCAAGGTCACCCTCCTGAGTGACCTTCAAAAGATTTTAGCCGGCGGTCATTGTTCATTAAAAAGTTATAAACAAAAAAAGTTTGAAAAATATAGCAGTTATTTTGAGTATTGGAAGGCATAAATGACTAATAAATATGTCGACACTCCTAGGTTTACTGTCGCCCCCCTGTGGTCACATGGGTTCGTGGCGCGCTTTACCTACACAAACATTGTCGCCCGCGCTCCGCGCGGGCCAAATTTCAGAAATCGGTGAAAAAAATAGGTGAGATGTTGCGTAAAGCGCGCTACGAACTCATGTGGCACCTCGTTTCGCGTGGAAAGTGTTTGCGTGAGGGCAGTAGGTCAAGGTCAAGGTCATCGGTGAGGTTTGACCTTTTATAGATATTTACCATATGTTTTTACATGCAGTTTATTACTTTTGCGTATTTAATTTGCGTACTTAAAATTGTAGATCAATGACGCGCTTTAAAAGTATTTAAGTGTTTAAAGCGCGTCAACTAACCTATGTCTCTATTCTTTACTTTAAATAACTTTCCTTTCAATATATCAACAATTCACTGCTTTAAATAATTTTCCTTCGTTCATACATATACTATTTCGACATAAATATCAATTATTTATGTCTATTAGTACTCAAAATAGCTGCTATATTTTTCAAACTTTTTTTGTTTATAACTTTTTAATGAACAATGACCGCCGGCTAAAATCTTTTGAAGGTCACTCAGGAGGGTGACCTTGACAACATATGTCAAGGTCAAGGTCATCGGTGAGGTTTGACCTTTTATAGATATTTACCAATTTTTCTTGTAAAAAAACTTGGCGCTGCTTTTTTACTCCTGTCGCATTCTTCCCTAAATTATGTTTATTGTTTTTTATTCAATCAAAAATCTTAGTACTAATGTTTTTAATGTTTAAATTTTAAAGTCTAGCAGCGCCAAGTTTTTTTACAAGAAAAATTTATTTATTTTGTTTTAATTAAGTATTTTTATTTTGTACTGTTACTTCTTTAATTCTTTGTAATTAAAATGATTCTTTGTAATATTAAAAATTTGTTAAAGAGAATTAAGAAGCTATTATCACTTGGGTTTAGAAGAAGAAGACCCTTGAATAGAAATACGAAGATACCACTTGGGTTTTATTTCTTTAAAGTAGTTACATAACAATTATCTTTCAAAGCAATATACATATTCTCTTTACAATTGGCACAATTTAATTTAAAGATTTCACATCTTTTTTTAAAATACATGTCACTTGAGTTAAGTTAGGTAATATAATTTTGTGAAAAAAAAATTAAAAATTTCACATCTTTTTTTTTGAATATTAATATCCGCACTGTTCCCGATTCGATCGCTATCGCGTGCATACAATGGTACCTATAATTTATATTGTGCAAAATACGGCCGCTGAGAGTAGATTATATATTTCCGTTGATATTATTTCCGATATTGCACAATATATTATCATTTCCCTAATCGTTTTTAGCAGTCAAAAAATTTCCGAAATATTCCCGCAAGAATCCCGAAAGCGTAAATTAGTTATTACGTAACACGAATTTTTGTATACGCAGTAGGGAAGGGGGGCACTATCTGTCGTGCCCCGCGGTGTGATATATTTTAGCCATTTCGTGGGAACGAAGAGGACCCTGATCAATAACACGCAGCGGTAGCAGCGGGGTGATGGTGGTGTGTGGTGGCGGCAACCCCACCGATAATTCCCCCCTAGACGTGGCGCATGCTCGCGAATTAAATTCCGTCCCCTTTGGTAATTTCATCATGCTCCGTTTTCTCTCGCGCGAGAGAGAAAGAGAGCGAGAGAGAAGAGGGAAGGGAAGGGAGAGAAAAAAATGCGCCGCGCGCAGAGCCACGTGTGCAGACGGCCGGATTGCTAATCCGGCGACCTTGGACGTGCGAACCTGGGACTTTTATGCAGCGGATATTGGGCACGACGCGGAGTAAAACTGCACGACAGATTTATCGAATAAAGAAACGAACTCGGATGCTCGCGCATAGTGCTGCTTTCATTGCAGCAAAATTTAAAAGGAAAATTGCACAGTACAGGCACTAGATCGGAGATTCTTTCTCAATAAGAATATTTTATGAAATTACATATTAAATAAACATCGTCTTTTTTATGGTTGATTCTTATCGGTGATGCGTTAGACGAATCGAATTATACCTATAATTATATCTGTAAAATCATATCTTTAAAATTGCGCGTTTGTTATGCACTATGTAAAGTTTGCGATGCTTTGAAAGATCAAGAGACACGTTAGTGTCTTATTGTGCCAACAAAGTATACGCGAAGCGAGACAGCACCGTGATTCTTTTACGCGACGCGACGAGTTATGCGAGCACTCGATATTATTAGATCTCAATAATCGCTCAACCGATCAAGTTCTAAGTAGACCCAATCAATAGCTTGAGTTTTAATTATGTAATAAAAGTGTTTTTATTTTTCCGCTATCTATATCAACGTGGGTACATTTGTTTCGTGTAACTTAGAATTCCAAGATGGAATTTAGTGGCGATTATATGTACTGCAGGTCAGGACCGAGACAAATTAGTACGGATGCTACGTATTATCTTGTTCGTCACTTCAGCGTATTATGGTTTATTAAATGTTAGTGCTGTACGATGCATGCACTGCTGTAGTATAGTAGCTTAATATAAATGCATTACTCTGCAATTACAAAAGAAATAATTTACAAAGGAAATGTGTGAATTAGAGAGTCGGTACAAGTAAAAGATCGGATCGCCCTTAAGTGTAATAAAAATCGTGTAAAAATTATAACAGAAATAAATATAATATGAAATGAACAAAATTGATGTAAATTTTTAATTTAATAATTGATATGCTTTTAATTTTCTTGCAGAAATATATTTGTCAGCTCGAAATTAAAGCGATTGATTTAAGGTGATTGGCGTGCGACGCGATGCGACGAATGGAATAAAAGCGAATAGGCTAGTCATATTAGACATCGAACCTTCCAATTAAACTTCCCAGGTTGCAACCATCATGAATCGCTTTGATTTGAGGTGCTATAAGTGGGATTTATTTTCCTTTGCAAAATTAATGCGCAATAAAAAGTTATTAACAATATTATCAACAAAAAACGATTTTTTTTATTTTTTCTCAAATATCTCGAAAACTAAGCAAGATAGGGTAACTAACTATACATATCTTTTTTGTAGAGCGTAAAATTATCTACAATAATGATCTGAACAACATTTATCGTCAAGTCAGTCGTTTAGCTTGCACGCGCCGTCAAAGTCCGAGACTCGGATCACGAAAACCCTCGATTTCATCGTTTTTTTTATGTTGCGCCGGTGATTTTTTTTCGTCATTTGAAATGGAATCAAAAATCCCCCAAAAATCACACATTATCTGAGAACTACAAAGAATACTTTTCATGGTGTAACCAATTTTTTAAACCCTTTTTCTTTAGTTTGTAGCTATGTAAGCAAAAAATTTTGATTTTTTGGAATAGACTTAGTTTTTCGCTGTTTTCAGGCCTTAGAATTTATTTGAGACGAATTCTATCGTAGGGGAGAGTTGGCAATTACCGAGCCCCTAAGAACCGAAGCGTATATCTAAGCTTAGAAATGCTTCAAAAAAATAAACTGTGCAGTTTTAAATAGGTCATTTATTTGGCTATCCATATAGCATAGCAATAATGCTGAAAGCTAAACACAAACTAAAATATTAATGATTTTTCAAAAAATGAGAAAACGCGGTATTATCAAACTGGTCTGATAATATCGTGACCAGGTTTGATAAAATCGTGCCTAGTTTAATAAAACTGTACCTATAAAAATTACTTTGGCTTCAGCCAGTGACATGAAGTAGAACACAATAACAAAATGTTTTTTTTTATATTTATGCATTAATATCGTCTAGTAGGTACCTACATATAAAAATAAGTGAATGCGTTAACAAATAACGATCATTATAAATTCAAATCAAAACTTAAGCAACGATCTTTTCTGTAAGCACCTTACATTGTAAACTAAACAGTCTTGGTAACTCTTAACACACAGTTATCGTTATACCCATGAGTATTATACCTTGGGCGCGAAATTATCAAACTCAATCATTTCACTTTATAACCTTAAAATATATAGGAACGAAACGCGTGTTTCTAAAATCACTGTGCAATCTAATTTTACAGTGTTTTAGCTTATCAAAACCGTCGGCATTATTTCTCTAATGTAAATATTATGTTACTCACTTCTTATCGAAACTACCAGCAAAATCGCAACGAGCAAGCAGAGAAGCTTCCAGAGCGTACTCGGTTTACATGGACGGCCGGAACGCATTGACGGCGCATCCGGAAGGGGTATTTCGTGTTACTCTATGATATTAACATCATTGTAGGCGCGTAATACAAATAGTTATTGAGATAAACAATGGCGCGGAATTGTCAACGGCGCGGTAATTGCCAACTCTCCCCTATGCATCTTGTTGTGGACAAAATTTGCAACAAAAAAGGACCCCTGTATTTTTTTCGTATGACAAACGCTGATTTTTTTATTGACGCGCAAAGTTATCCAATATTGCGCACAGGTCGAATAACGCATGTTTTGCACTAAAATTATTATTTTTTATTAAAATTTACATTTTTCGCATTATTATTGAACCATATTGCAAACGTTTTTTGGTTCAATAATAATGCGAAAAATTAGAAGGTTAACCCCTTAAATTAGTCTAATATGACTGGCCTAGAAGGTAAAAAAATTAATTAAGTAGTCGTACACGCGCAACCAGAATTTTCAACCAGATGGGGCCGATATATTAAACGTCGTCACCTGTCGAGCAAATCGATCTGTGCAGCCGGATTCGTGCATCGATCAGGTGCAGCATCGCTTACCTGCAATATTATCGGGTGACGGTCGCGACTTCGCCAAGCCAGAAGCCGGCTGGTGAGTTCGTCCGATCGAGCGCTCTCGGTAGATTCCAAATCGCGACGATATCGCGGCCGAAATCTCAGATTGCTGCAACAATGTGATAACATCGTCGATGCATTAGTCATTGCATTTCGTGAGACAAGCGCTATTCGCGGAATGTGTCTATTAATACAATGCTGAGCGAAGAGGGTGTATGTATGTATGTATACACGCGGATAGTAGCCAAATCGGTCCCACGACAATCGGTTATGTGACTCTGATAATATAAAATGATATTATTATACACGTATTACGTACAGGATGTATTGGAAGATAAAGTCAGTTGGCGCGCAGATGATAGAAGGTTGTTGTACAAAAATGACAAAATCTTCTGTAATTACATATTGGAAATACGCGTAAATATTATAATTTGTTATAAAATTATGAACTTTCCCAAAAATGCGATGTCTCCCATCACCTTGTTTCTCTTGCTTCTTACAATCTGTGCAAACGATAGTGCAGATCCCTATCTTATACGCGCATAAAAAATTTACCGCGATTCATTCGCAAAGTGCAAGCCGACGAGAGCTCCACACGTTTGCGCAAAGATAAAAGAGAATGACATCACGTGCACTTACACGTCGCGCAAATGGAATTCCTTTTACGCTGCTTTCTCCGCAGCTTCCGTCCAACGCGATGGCTCTTTTCCTCTTTGTCGTTTTTGAACCGCGGACTTCTTTGAAAGAATGAACGAAAGCTGCGAATTTCCGTCAAAACGAGATACAGAAAGATACATAAGGAATTCTGCATGCATACATTTTATTTTGATGCGTTAGAAACGTTTTTCTCTGCACAATATGTGTTCTTCCTTTTTTAATCTTTCGTATAAAATACTATATTTATGTCACGCGTTTTTCGCGAAAAAGTTTTTTTGATTTAAAATGATACTCACTTGCATTCAGCAAGGGGTTTCTGTCCTGTCTCGATTTTCTGCGTTTTATCGCAATGCCGTATCACGTTATCCGCCAAGAGTTTCCCTGCAACACGAGATCATATCATAAAGATAACATATACGAGACAAAGTTTGTTCTTGCGTGAGTTCAATCTGACAAGCATTCGTAAAAATCGAGATAAAAATAAATATTTAATTATTTCAAATTTTTTTTGTACAGGTCAACGTTCATTCACGTGATCGCCCTTTTATTAAGATAAAAAAAAAACGCAGAAGCTGAAAAGAAGAGATTAATACTTTTCTGGCCGTTAGGCTTCTGCGTCGCTGTTCATCTTTCCGTTGATGACTTTCTCAAAAATATAACCATGTGCCCGCGGAGAAAAGTAAACTGTGAAAGAACGAAATACAAAGCGTACCTAGTCATTTATGCATAGCAAGAAGAAATCTGACAGAACAAAAAATGAGCCGTTGCTCTGTCTTACTTTTTCTATCTAGTAAATTAAAATTTTGTGCATATTTTCATAATAGAATAATTATGGCGAAATATTGTCGCGTATAACTAAATGTATTGTGTATAATTAAGAAAATGTCGAAAAATATGAAGATATATTTGATATTTCAGAACAAGAAGTAAATTTACGAGAATGTCTCTCGAAAAAAATTTTCAACATATCATTATCAATAAGATAACTAAAAATGTTTAAAAAAATTTGTTTTTTCTAGACAAACCGTTTCTATTTGTAACATACGCGTTTTAAAAGCAAAATCAAAATTCAATGTTAATGATAAAAGCAATATAAGTAATAAAGTACGTAAAACAATATAAAATATGTAAAAAATATATCTAAATCAATTGTTTATTCCGCCAATGTCAATTGAACATGTAAAGTTTATTGCTTTCGACTACACTTGGCAAGTACGACAGAAAACGCTGCGACGTTTCGACCCTTCGGGATTGGGTCCTTATCAAGCACTGGATATAAATTAATTTAATTAGATGTAGGTTCAGTCGAAGAGATAAAATACACCGTCAAAAAATAAAATATAATGAAATAATACCTGATAATTCGGTTTTTGTCACGAACCCTACACATCTGTATTTACGAAGATTTTACCGGAAATAGTCATAAATATAACGCTAAAAAATATATCGTATACTGTATTTATATAAACATAAATAAATATAATAAAATCAAACAAAAGACCTCTCTTAGACATATGATCATTAATTATAATATCCACTTATCTATCTTTATTAAGACTGCTATCGTCCGTGTATCATATGCAAAAGTCAATGGAGCATTTATACTATAAATCAATGCCAAAAAGGGTAAATATGTGATACGTTTGTACGCTGTATATAAACTAAACGTAAGGAACTGAAAGAAAAGGAACTAAATAAAATTGTCACTGACTATTGCAAGAAGAAACGTGATAAAATAAACAATAGTGATAAGAGCGAGCAGAAAAAGAGCTTCGATGGAAAGAACTTTGATGCAAAATGTCACATTGAGGAAGATATCGTCGTAATTTCCTCGTGAATGACACTTACTCAGGAAATCCATCGTGCACTTCCTTGAGAATGTTTGACGCAAGCAATAATATAAAACAATAAAAATGCTCCTCCTATTTTAACAGTCTTAAAATAATATTCGCGTAACCTCATCGACCGTCTTAATCGCGAGGTTTTGTGACGCAGGAAACAAAGCCGAGCCGACGTTTCGTAACTTCGTGCGGAACTTCTTGCTTGAAAATAAACTCGTATGCACCCACGCAAGCTCCCCAGAGATCTATCGCGGACCGAATTTATTTTGAATTTTAATATATCGCCGTCATTTCGCAACTGTTTCTAGCGTGCGAACGTTGCAAAGGAGTAGAATGTTGCACAACGGACTGAAGCTTGTCGAGCATCGTAAGTTACTACATCGCGTAAACGCATAGCCTCGCCGCGTAAACGTAGTAGAAGACTCGCAAACCGATGGGTACACGGAGAGAAAAATCAAATAATTTTTACGTGATAATTTTTTCACCTTAAATTTCTATCTATTTCTCATGTTATTATTCTGTGAATTGAAGTATTTTTAACGTGTTTGACAGCTATCTTATACTAAGTACGCTTGTCCTAGGATTATTACTCGAAATAAATCTTTATTTAATAACAACGCCATTATAAAAACAGCAGACGCTCTGCCTCTTTAAATTTACATGCGACCCACCGGATTTTACCGTGTCGCTCATGTAAAATCTCAGCCGCCTAGCACCATGGATCCCTAGTGGCAAGGAGGGGAAGGGGCACGCAAATATATATACATATACATATATACATATTTTTACTAAACGTCCACCGAAAAATGTCGTGGGTCAATAGTAACTGTAAGACAGCTGAATGACACGACACTAGTAACTAAATCAGGTCGCGACGCTAGTAATTAAAACTTGGTAATCGTATGATAATACATATATCTATAAAGCTTTTCTTATAAAAACAGTATCCACCTTCTAAAAGCATGAATTTTGTAGGATAAGAAGTTGAATTTATTGTAAATATAACATGAGAAAAGTATAAGGTATTTATTATACAGGTTCACATAGTATTACGACTTGATTTTTCTCTCCGTATACGAAGCTGCCGCGTATGATATTTATGATGTAAACGTTAAATGCAATGTTAATTACCTAATGTAAGTTTTTACGTGATCTTATTGTATGGAAATTAGCGATGTGAGATGTACTGCTGTTATTATACATATTTAAAAATTTAAATTAAGTTAGTAACTGTTGTAAATGTTGCTTGGGAGCGGATATCGGATCCTTGAGTTAACTCACACACAAATTTCGTGAACAGAAAAGATTTATTATAGAGTACAAAAGTATCAACGAAGGAGCGCAACGAAACGATACACGTGCCGTTAGATTCGTGACAGACATACCAACTGAACTTAATCGGAAACGCATACTCACAGGCATGCCAATCGACATCGGTCTATCTCCAATCTCATTAAGGCAGATTTGCAATACTTTACACTCCGCCTCAAATCTGTATCCTATTACGTAGCTCATTTTATCTCATAAGGTAACAAAAGGAATCATTCAATTAATCTTATTTTGAAGCCCAAGTTTCTCACACAACCGTTTGAATTTTTCTTTAGTTAGAGCCTTTGTAAATATGTCAGCAACTTGGTCTTCTGTTCGAATATACTTAACATAACATTTCTGGTCCTCAACCATATCTCGTACAAAGTTATACTTTATATCTATATGCTTAAGACGTTTGTGTTCCCACCTTTGCAATGCATGAATGCATGATTGATTGTCCTCATAAACTACTAGGGAGTCTGTTTTCATTGCATCCAGCTCAAACAACAAATTCTTAAGCCACAAGTATTCAGTCACACACATAGCTAACGCAACAAATTCAGCTTCTGTAGAGGACTGAGCAACAGTATTTTGTTTCTTTGTTACCCACGATATTGTATTGTCATAAAGTCTATATAGAAAACCCGAAGTTGACTTTCTGTCTTCACTATTCCCCCAATCAGCATCAGCAAACGCGATCAGAGGTTCCCTGTCGTTATCACTTAGCCTTTTATACATGAGTCCATAAGTTTGAGTACCTTGAATGTACCTCAGGATTCTTTTTAGTCCCTTCCAGTGACTTTCCTTCGGATCACTTTGAAATCTACTAAAATAATTAACAGAGAAACTCAGATCGGGTCTCGTCGTTTGTGTCAGATACATCAGACACCCAATCAATTCTCGATACGGTTTATCTGATCCTATACTAGTATTATCCTAAACTATGAAATTCGTCTCCATAGGAGTCTCGCTTGGTTTGCACTCACCCATGTTAAATCTATTCAGTAGTTTCTTATAATATACTTCTTGACTTAGAAACATTCCTTCTTTGGTTTCAGTTACATTAATTCCTAAGAAAGTATTCAGTCTCCCCATATCTTTCATTGAAAACCTACTCATTAAAGCTGACTTTATTATTGCAAGTTTCCTCTTATTATTCCCTGCTACAATTATGTCATCGACGTATATCAATATATAAATGATTGCATCTAAAAATTTTCCAATACATACAAGCAACGATCTGCTTCAGACTTAGTCATTCCCATATTTCTTGCATGAAGTCATCAAAGGTGCGATTCCATTCGCGAGGTGCCTGCTTAAGGCCATAGAGTGCTTTATTTAGTTTACATACTTGATTATCAGATACCGGAACGCCTTTTGGTGCCTTCATATACACTTCCTCCTTTAAATTGCTGTGCAGAAACGCGTTTTTAACATCCATCTAAAATGATATTAATCTCTTTTGTTTAATAACCACTAAGAGAACTCTAACCGTAGTTAAACGCGCAACAGGAGCATAAGTTTCTGTGTAATCAAAACCGTAACGCTGTGAACAGCCCTTAATTACTAACCTTGCCTTATAACGATCAACATTACCCTGATTATCGAGTTTCACGCTGAATACCCATCGACTATCTATCGCCTTCTTCCCTTGAGGTAGATCACACAACGTCCATGTATGATTTCGCTCCAGTGCTTCAATCTCGTCCCTCACTGCACCTAGCCATTCGCTCTTATCCTCTCTACCATGGATGTCCTCGAATTTTCCTGGTACGTCCTCTAAATACGCCTCTGCATTGAATGCTGTCACCGCATAGTCTTCCATCCATTTAGGCCTGTTTCTAGTTCGTGTACTGCGTCTTAAGGGGTAAAACCACTCTAGGATTTTCAAAAAATCGATTTTTTTTTGCTTAAACGATACTTTAGGGTCATAAAAACAATAAGCCATTTGATTTATAGTGGAAAACAAATATTAAAAAGGTCAATTACCGATTTTTGCCGCAGCATCTCAGAGCGCGCGCTGAGCACTCACGCGGCGCGCTGTGATTCTTCGCTTTTGTACTACTTTCACCTTTCAAACTAATAAGTTTACCTGTTACCTACAAAGCAAACGGTTCTTAGGGTTCCTCGAGAGGTTACCAGGGTACGCTAATACTATAACAAACGTGTATGTGTGAGTCAGTACAGCTGACAAACCACGCCGTGCACACGCTTCGTTTGGCTTTCCCGTTTATTTCTCTGTTTCATATACATGTATATTATATATTTCGTTGTGTTGAAGTGTGAATAACAAAAACAATATGAGTGATGAAACGCATAACGCATAAACCACCTCTATCTCAAGAAGTTTACGAAGCGATTTCTCCAATTTATGACGAATGCCGTGACGAACTGCTTTCTCGTTGCATCGGCGGCTTTACGCAAAATAGCAACGAGAGCTTCAACGCCACAGTTTGGTCAATGGCTCCGAAATCGACTTCCAGCGGCAAGCACGTTCTTGACACGGCAGTTTATCTTAGTGCAGGCATATATAATGACGGCCTATCAACTATCATGAGGCTCATGCAGAATTTGGGTATGACAATTGGGCCGAACTGTTATAACTTCTGCGTGGAAACCGACCAGCGTCGCATCGACTTTTCCGAGAGATCGCTTAGCGATGCCGCAAAAAAGGCCCGAATATCCTTGAAAGCATCTAGGAAGGAAGAGGAAGAGGCGAACATCAACCTGGATGGCCAAATGTATGGTGCAGGCATCGCAGATTAGAGGTAAACAAAAATTTCACGGATTAAAGTATTCATAAAAGTTTAAACGCGTTTTTCTCGAAACCATTTTTTTCAAACTGGGAGGACGGATTTCTCGGAGACTATTGCATGGATTGATTTGAAATTTTTACAGTAGCTTCACAACAATATTCTCTTTGGAAGTACGTAGCCGTTTTTTGATTGAATGTAAACTTTTTTTTATATAAACAATGTAATGGTCATTTTTAGGGCAAAAAATCGATTTATTTCTTAAAAAATGCACCATTTCCACAAAAATTGATTAAAAGAAAAACCCCTACGTACTTCCAAAGCCAATTGTATATAGATTATAAATTTTTTTGGTTTTTTGTTCCAGGACTCATACATGCCGAA
Source organism: Temnothorax ravouxi (assembly GCA_030770255.1). NCBI lineage: Eukaryota > Metazoa > Arthropoda > Insecta > Hymenoptera > Formicidae > Temnothorax > Temnothorax ravouxi. Next base: position 18,443 of record JASTWP010003218.1, read on the forward strand.
AAATCCGTCCTCCCGTGGCGGTGTTTTCAAAAAAGCTGTTTTCGACGACGGGCTCTGTCGCCGCCATTTTGTATGAAAATGATAATAACAAAAATTGTTTTTCATATTTCAATATGTGTTCAATAAACCCCCTGAAAAGAAATTCTATTCCGTTTGTTATACTCCCAAAATAAATTGTCAAATTTAGGTCTTTTTTTCTGCCTCTAGAGTGGTTTTACCCCTTAAAGGTATCGTTGTAGCCTCACTCCTCTCCGGTTCAGCCTTCTCGTCTTCCTCGAGTTTATCAGTAGCATCGGTAACGTCATCAAAATACTCCTCTGATTCTAGATCATCTAGATCATTGGCATCATCTTTTTTTTCCTCTTGTTCCGCACCGTCATGAAGCCAAGAGTCGCTGTCAAGGGAATGTATTTCAAATTTTGTTTCATCAAACTTCACATCCCTTTTGTAGTACACTCGACCTTCCTCCGGGCTCCACAGTTTATATCCATTGACACAATATCCAATCAATTGGCATTGAAGTATTCTCGATGCGTCGCCAATTAATTGTTTAGGAAGCCTGAGATATGCTAGACAACCAAAGATTTTCAATTTACACAAGTTAGGTTTAATTCCATACCATAACGTCGCTGGTAATTTTCCGTCAAGCGCATTTGTTGGGCTTCGATTAATTAAGTACACCGACGTCCTTACAGCATCCGTCCAGAATCGTTTTCCCATCTTTGAGTTTAGAAGTAAACAGCGGGCCTTGTCACAAATGGTTCTATTCAGCCGCTCCGCGACGCCATTCTGTTCGGGTGTGTATCGTATAGTGAATTCAAATATAATTTCTTTCTTCTCGAAGTGCTTCTTCATTTCCTTCGACACATATTCTCTTCCGTTGTCGCATTTAAATCTACTTAATTTGCAGTTGAAATGAGCTGTTGCCATTGCTTCGTAAATCTTGTAGAAGTGGAATACCTCCGCCTTAGACTTCATCCTATATGCAGCTGTAAAATGAGTGTAGTCATCTATAAATGTGACAATGTATTTACACCCATCATACGATATCGGAGTGATTGGACCAAAAACATCACTATGCACCAACTGCAACGGTCTAGTCGCCCGATTACGCGTTTGATTGTGCGGGAGCTTCGTCTGCTTCCCTTCCGCGCACACTCTACACACACCTTCTGGCTTATTTACGATCATACTCATCCCTTCCACTTGAGACGGTAAACGCTTAAGAGATTCAAAGTTTAAATGTCCGAGTTTTTTATGCCAGACCTCGATACTTTCCGACATTAAGGGTCGACAGGAGACCCAGGCAAACTCAGATACACTCAGGTGCACTTTATGCACTAAGTGCACGTTAAACTGCACTTTAACCCGTATTTTATTTATTATAAATTTTTAAGAGCAAAACTGCAAAATCGGGCTCTTTAGCGTACTACAGATGAGCTTACTAATTAAGAATATCCTAAATTGAATAAGATTCATTCGATATTTTGGCTAAAATCTTGTTATTACGAATCCCGAACAAGATTTTAGCCAAAATATCAAATGAATTTTATTCAATTTAGGATATTTTTAATCAGTAAGCTCATCTATAGTACGCTAAAGAGCCCAATTTTGCATTTTTGCTCTTAAAAATTTATAATAAATAAAATACGGACTCGCAGCCACTCGCAGCTAAGCCAACCCGACAGAGGTCTCCACCGTGTCTCCTGCCGACCCTTAAGGCCGTTTCTTCATTCGCATACAACTTTAACGCGTATAATTGTCTCTCGTTTAATTCCGCGACCGCTACGACACATCCGTTTCTTTCGATCAAACCCGTTCCATTTTCGAACACGACACGATAACCATTTTCTTCGAGTTTCCGCACTGAGAGAAGACTATGTTCTAAACCCGGTACAATTAACATGTCTTTAATCGTGATTTTAACCTTTTTGCCGTTCACAAGACTGATCACTTCCAGCTCATCCGACTTAGATGCTTGAAGTGTAACACCGGATTTCGCTTTAATTTTGACCGAGTGCTTGAGAGTTTTGACATTCGACACTGGCATCCTCTCACTTACCAAGTGTTCCGTAGCACCTGAGTCCAAAGCAATATCTGGCATTTTATTCCCTTCTGCGTGTGACACAAAGCAATACGCTTGCGATTCACTTGATTCCGCAGCGTCGCGTCGGGCGTCACTGCCGTATTTGCCGTTTTCTCCTGGCTTATCCGGTTGAATTTTCTTCCTACACTCCGCACGTATATGCCCGAATCCACCACAGTTGTGACAGCGAATCCTACTTTTCCTGCCTGTCCATGGCTTTCCCGGTGAACTCGTTTTATTTTGAACTGCACAAGCAGCCGGTGATTCCGATTGTGTATATTTTTTCTTACCGAAGTCAGCGCGCTTCGCTTCTTCGTCCATCAGCCTGTTTTTCACGAACGCAACTGTCAGCCTATCCGCTGTGAGCGTTTCGATCGCCGTAACGACGTGGTTAAATTCCGCTGGCATTGTAAGCTGCGTTATTCTTTGACAGATGTACCGCCCCAGTCAAACTCCCCGCCTGGCAGTGTCCTCGAATCGGATCACGCGGGAGTATTAACGGCGATCGGCCGCGAGGCCTCACGCCACTCTGACACGCTTGGCTCTAGAACACCGTGACCGGCCGGAGCACGAAGTCCTCGGGGCACGCGCTCCGCCTAACCGAGTAAGTAAGGAAACGATGGCAGACCAGGTCCGTCTCTTCCAACGTCGCACCTGTCGATCTTAATTCCCGAATCACTCTAAAGCTAAGAAATGTTCCGTTAATGTCTCTCGATTCGGATTAAATTTCATTAGCAAGAGTTTTTTCCGCAATAGCAACTGGCTTGCAATGCTCTTCCGTTTGAATGTTTCCGTTAACAGTCTCCATATACCGTGCGCACTGTCACAGTCTTTAACGTACTCCAAATGGCTATCCGCGACACGTTGGATAATTTGCGAACGACACTTCCGGTCACGTTTTTCATGGTCTCTAAGATCAACCTGTTTTTGCGCCCTCGCCTCTGCTGTATCTTCCTCGTGAAACTTAACCATCATAAAATACGGTTCTCTCACAAATTCCAGCAATTCCAGTTCATTTAACAGCGTCTCCATTCTAAATTTCCAATTCCCGAAGTTCGAGCCGTCGAACAAAGGGATCTTGTACTTCTCCACATCCGCCATTTCTGATCACGTCTTCACCACAAGGATCGAGTACCGCAAGCTCGTTTATCTCTCACTAGAGCACACTGGGCCCATAACCTGTTGTAAATGTTGCTTGGGAGTGGATATCGGATTCTTGAGTTAACTCACACACAAATTCCGTGAACAGAAAAGATTTATTATAGAGTACAAAAGTATCAACGAAGGAGCGCAACGAAACGATACACGTGCCGTTAGATTCGTGACAGACATACCAACTGAACTTAATTGGAAACGCATACTCACAGGCATGCCAATCGACATCGGTCTATCTCCAATCTCATTAAGGCAGATTTGCAATACTTTAAAGTAACTTTATTATTCATTAGTCTTACATATAAATATAAATTATTATTATTAATTGTATTTATTATATCTATGAGAGAAAAATCAAATTATTTTTACGTGATAATTTTTTCACCTTAAATTTCTTTCTATTTCTCATGTTATTATCCGGTGAATTGAAGTATATTTAACGTGTTTGACAACTATCTTATACTAAGTACGCTTGTCTTAAGATTATTACTCGAAATAAATCTTTATTTAATAACAACGCCACTATAAAAACAGCAGACGCTCTGCTTCTTTAAATTTACATGCGACCCACCGGATTTTACCGTGTCGCTCATGTAAAGTCTCAGCCGCCTTATAGCACCATGGATCCCTAGTGGCGAGGGGGAAAGGGGGCTCGTACACAAGCGAGCAGTAGCGTATATATATATATATATATATATATATATATAGTATATGTTACGGGCAAAGTCCGCATGGTGTGCAGTGTCGGCATTGTGCCCGGGCAATGTCAGCATTGCACAACGCGACTGGGCAAAGTAGTTTATTAGCGGAAATTGCCCGGTTTGATGTGAGCAAAGTTACATAGGTTAGATGACGCGTTTTAAACAGTTTTAAAGCGCGTCATCTAACCTATGTAGGTTAGTGACGCACTTTAAACAGTTAAATACTTTTAAAGTGCGTTACTAACCTACATCCCTAATAACACCAATATGCTATATATATTTATATATATTCATATAACGTCCATGGGCATTTCGGACATGAAATGGACATTCATAGGATATTGTGTGCTGTCTGGGATAGGTTAGATGACGCGCTTTAAATAATTAAGTTTTTTCTAAATTTGCAGTACCTACCTATTCTAAATAATAATTCAATAAGTATTTATTTTATTTCAAAAAAGAAACTATAACTGTATTGAGTTTCTTATCTATATTCTAATAAATACTGTTAAATTTGCGCCTAGTAATTTTATTACATAAATATCTGTCCCAAAAATTAAGAACATATACTACTACGGACTCTGTGAGCAATGTCAACAATGGTAAATCTCCATGTAAATGTCCGTTCATTTAGCGCAGCTTAGCCCACGAAGATTTAGCATTGTCGACATTGCCCACTTGGAATTGAGCAAAGTCCGCAATGTGATAATCGTTGCTGACATTGCCATCGCTGGATGGGCAGTGTTAACTTTGCCCACATCAAACCGGGCAATGTCTGCTAATAAACTACATTGCCCAGTCGCGTTGTGCAATGCTGACATTGCCCGGGCAATGCCGACACTGCACACCATGCGGACTTTGCCCGTAACATATACCGTACAAAAATACCTTTTTTAAAAAAAAGGTAAAAAAAGGCGCCAAGTACACGCATAGTAGTGTATATGTATGTTGTTACCTCAAAAAAAAAAAAAAAAAGTGGTAGTATTATATCTCGAAAAAACCTAAGTAACAAGTGGTAGACGTAATCTCTATATCTCGAAAAATCTCGAAAAAATCTAAGCAGTAGTATCTTTATTTCCGAAAAATTATAACCCAAGTGATACACATCACAAAATATGTTACCTTATTAAAAAGAAGAGTCGCGCTTTAAGTGATCTATTACAATTACAAAAAAGAAATGATATCTTTTTAAATTACAGCGCCAATTACAGAGAGATTGCATATATATTGCCTAAAAAAATAATTGTTGCACTACTTTGAAAAATCTTTACATTGTGTCAATTAGAAAAGAATGTATGACAACAATTTTATAAGATTAAAAAATTTTATTTAAATTTAACAAGGCAATACAAGATACTTAAATAATACAAAGTTTACACGTGTATTTTTTAGTGGTTACAAAGAATTACAGAGGTAACAGTACAAAATAAAAATATTTTATTAAAATATTTAATCCAACGAGGGAATACAATTTGTTTTTAAATACAAAGTTTATATATGTATTTTTCAATAGAATAAAAGATTTAATCACAAAGAATTACAGAGGTAACAGTAAAAAATAAAAATATTTTATTAAAATAAATAAATTTTTCTTGTAAAAAAACTTGGCGCTGCATTTTTACTCCTGTCGCATTCTTCCCTAAATTATGTTTATTGTTTTTTATTTAATCAAAAATCTCAGTACTAATGTTTAAATTTTAATGTTTAAATTTCAAAGTCTAGCAGCGCCAAGTTTTTTTACAAGAAAAATTTATTTATTTTGTTTTAAATATTTTTATTTTGTACCGTTACTTCTTTAATTCTTTGTAATTAAACTGATTCTTTGTAATATTAAAAATTTGTTAAAGAGAATTAAGAAGCTATTATCACTTGGTTTAGAATAGGAAGACCCTTGAATAGAAATACGAAGATACCACTTGGGTTTTATTTCTTTAAAGTATAGTTGCATAACAATAATCTTTCAAAGCAATATACATATTTTTTTAACAATTGGCGCAATTTAATTTAAAGATTTCACATCTTTTTTTGAAATACATGTCACTTGAGTTAAGTTAGGTAATATAATTTTGTGAAGAAGAAAATAAAGATTTCACATCTTTTTTATTGAAATACATGTCACTTGAGTTAAGTTAGGTAATATAATTTTGTGAAAATAAAGATACTACCTACCCACTTTTGGGTTTTTTCGAGGTACAAAGATATATTACGTACCATTTGGGTTTTATTAAATTATTTTTAAAAATTAATGATACTACCATTTGGTTTTTTTTTCGAGGTAACAACTACGCGTGTACTTGGCGCCTTTTTTTTACTTTTTTGAAAAAGGTAATTTTGTACTGATATCATGCATTTTGTAGTGTTACGCATCTTATAGAAACAGTATATCTTTATCTTACAAACAGTATGTACAGATTGTAAAGCTCTATGAGCCGTATATATTTTGCGATAAAAGACATCCCTCGTTGGATATTTTAATAAAATATTTTTATTTTGTACTGTTACCTCTGTAATTCTTTGTGACCACTAAAAAATACACATGTAAACTTTGTATTTAAATACCTTGTATTTCCTTGTGAAATTTAAATAAAATTTTTTAATCTTATAAAATTGTTATCATACATTCTTTTCTAATTGACACAATGTAAAGATTTTTTAAAGTAGGTAGTGCAACAATTATTTTTTGAAGCAATATATATGTTCTCTCTGTAATTGGCGCTGTAATTTAAAGAAATATCATTTCTTTTTTGTAATTGTAATAGATCACTTGAAGCGCGACTCTTCTTTTTGATAAGGTAATATAATTTTGTGATGCGTATCACTTAGGTTATAATTTTTCGGAAATAAAGATACTACTGCTTAGATTTTTTCAAGATTTTTCGAGATATAAAGATTACGTCTACCACTTGTTACTTAGGTTTTTTCGAGGTATAATACTACCATTTTCTCTTTTTTCGAGGTAACAACATATACACTACTATGCGTGTACTTGGCGCCTTTTTTACCTTTTTTTTTAAAAAAAATAATTTTGTACGGATATCACGCCTTTTTGTAGTATTACGCATTTTATAAACAGTATGTACAGAATGTAAAGCTCTATGAGCCGTATATATTTTGCGATAAAAGACATCCCTCGTTGGATATTTTAATAAAATATTTTTATTTTGTACTGTTACCTCTGTAATTCTTTGTGACCACTATATTTGGAGGTATAATACTACCACTTTGTTTTTTTCGAGGTAACAACATAACAGGGTAACAACATAATACATATACACTACTATGCGGTACTTGGCGCCTTTTTTACCTTTTTTTTTTAAAGGTAATTTTGTACGGATATCACGCTTTTTTGTAATGTGTTACGCATTTTAATCTTATAAACAATATATCTTATAATCTTATAAACAGTATATACAAGGTATGAAGCTGAAAGTGTTACGGACTATTATTTCTAAAGAAAACAACAATTTAATATTTTGCTTAGTTTTTTAAAAATAATAATCTGTAACCCTTCTAGTTGTACACCTTGTATTAATGATATACAAGAGCTTTTGTCGCGCATATCGATTTTCAATAATGGATATTATAGCAAATACGTTTTACGTTCATTTGAAAACAAATTATGTGTACACATAATAAAAATTGTATGAATTAAAATTATGTGTATACACATAATAAAGATGCGATCTATTGTTATGTCAGACATAATTTTAATTCATCCAATTTTTATTAGGTCAAGACATAATTCTAATTCATCCAATTTTTATTATGTCTAGACATAATTTTAATTTGTCCAATTTTTATTATGTTTAGACATAATTTTGATTCAGCGAATTTTTATTATGTCATGACATAATTTTAGTTCTGCCGCTAGGAAATTTTTAAGTCGATTATTATGAATCAAGCTTGAATTTGTTGTCTAGGTGTCCCAAATTGCCGATGACGAGGTCCACATAGTGTGCTCCGTAGTATTCGGTGTCTACGTGTATTAATACCTCGAATTCGATATCTACGTGTCCTACATTTAGATTTAAAGTTATTAATATACCTAGACACCAAAAACTACGAAGCGCACTATGTGGACCTCGTCATCGGCAACCTGGAACACGTAGACATCGAATTCAAAATATTATTACACCTAGACACCAAAAACTACTGAGCCCGCCATCTGGACCTTGTCATCAGCAACCTGGGACACCTAGACATCAATTTCAAGGTATTAATACACGTAGACGCCGAAAACTACGGAGCGCACTATGTGGACCTCGTCATCGGCAACCTGGGACACCTAGAAATCAAATTCAAGGTATTAATACACGTAGACACCGAAAACTACGGAGCTCACTATCTAGACATCGTCATCGGCAATCTGAGACACCTAGACATCGCATTCAACGTATTATTACACCTGGACACTGAAAACTACGAAGCGCACTATGTGGACCTCGTCATCGGCAACCTGGGACACCTAGACATCGAATTTAACGTACGATTACACCTGGCCACCAAAAACTATGAAACGCACTATCTGGATCCCGTTATCGGCAACCTGGGACACGTGGACATCGAATTCAAGGTATTATTACACCTGGACACCGAAAACTACGGAGCGCACTATGTGGACCTCGTCATTGGCAACCTGGGACACCTACACATCAAATTCAACGTACGATTACACCTGGACACCGAAAACTATAAAGCGCACTATCTGGATCCCGTCATCGGCAACCTGGGACACGTGGACATCGAATTCAAGGTATTAATACACGTAGACACCAAAAACTACGGAGCGCACTATGTGGACCTAGTCATCGGCAACCTGGAACATGTAGACATCGAATTCAACGTATTATTACACCTGGACACCGAAAACTATGAAGCGCACTATTTGTATCTCGTCATCGGCAACCTGGGATACCTAAACATCGAATTCAAGCTTGATTCATAAGAATCAATATATATTATATATATACTTAATTTAGCTAAATAGAAATCTTCCTTCTGACCGATAAGTCTATCGACCTTTAATAATTTACCTACTAGATCGTTCGAAATACGCGCGCGATATCGAAACTGGCGATACCTGCGCCGCCAGTGTCGAAAAAGTGAAAGGGACATTTTATCTGATCACGTGATATATATATTACAAGGGAATACAAGATATTTAAATACAAAGTTTACATGTGTATTTTTTAGTGGTCACAAAAAAATTACAGAGGTAACAGTACAAAATAAAAATATTTTATTAAAATATTTAATCCAACGAGGGAATACAATTTGTATTTAAATACAAAGTTTATATATGTATTTTTCAATAGAATAAAAGATTTAATCACAAAGAATTACAGATGTAACAGTACAAAATAAAAATATTTTATTAAAATACATAAATTTTTCTCGTAAAAATACTTGGCGCTGCTAGACCTCGAAATTTTAAATAAATAAGGACAACAATAAATAAAAATAATTCAGAGAAGAATGCGACGAGAGTAACAAAATGATTATCAGCGTGGTGTGTATGTGCGAGCGAGTGATATGGGTGTGCGTGACGACGGCGAATAATGCGGCTTATAATTAAGTATAGGATAAGTTTATTTATTTATTTAAAATTTCGAGGTCTAGCAGCGCCAAGTATTTTTA
>JASTWP010003219.1:0-27874 GCA_030770255.1 Temnothorax ravouxi
CAACCACTCAGTTCGAGGAGCTGCTCAGCTATTGTTTGCAGAGCTTTCAATCTTTTATCTCGATTATGATAATCTCCGCTCTTTTGTACGTATAAACAAGGATGTTGCTGATATAATAACACCAACATCCTGGTTTGCTCTTTTGTTAAGTCCACAGATCCTGAAATTATTATATGTATAGTATAAATATAATAATATGATATAATAAATATATATATATATATATAATAAAATAAGAAATAATACAATTATAATATATAACAAAATATTTGGATAAAATAAATAGACCTACTAGTAAACTATATATGAAAATAATTTAACTTCTATATAATCAAAATATGATAAAATTAATATTTACCTGACTTTTCAGATTGAGTGCGATCATAACCTCTCACAACGTTTTCTTTATTTGCCGTCATTTGTACAAGCTTCAAAAGTTGAATAACTTTTAGTTTATTATTACTCGAGCTAACTTATAAATTTAAAGCGTTCTTACCTCATAAATTAGCGTTTTTCAATATATAAAATGCAACATGTCGCATTTCACTCTTTGCTTGCTTGCGTGCAACTTTCCAGTCAAACTCGCGATATCAAGGACTTGGTTACAGTTTTATGCAACAGTTCTTGTATCGTGGACACTATCATAATAGGACTTTGTCCAATTTCTTGGTATAAAAAAACTAGTGTACACGATTCAATTTCTAGTTCCAAAAACTTGGTTCCACGACTTGGTTCAATTTCTTGCATCGTGGACACAGAGCTTTAGGGTGCCTCCCCATGCAGGACGGAATCTCGGAAAACGGAATCTCGGAATCATTCTGATTGGTTAGTCCCATGAGGCTATTAAATAGCCAATTGACTAACCAATCAGAATGATTCCGAGATTCCGTTTTCCGAGATTCCGTCCTGCATGGGGAGGCACCCTTATTCTTTATTCCTCTCATTGTGAATGTGCCTCTAAAGCCCGGTGTCGACGATGCAAGAACTGTGTCCGAGTTTCGGTTTAAGCCAATGAAACTGCTACTTTTCTGTAAGAACTGCAAGTTGATTGGCTTAAATCGAAACTTGGACACAGTTCTTGCATCGTGGACACCGGGCTTAAGCCTTGTGTCCACGATGCTAGAACTGCGTCCGAGTTTTGGTTTAAGCCAATCAACTTGCAGCTCTTACAGAAAAGTAGCAGTTTTATTGACTTAAGGGTTGTGTACACGATACTAGAAATCGGTCCGAGTTTCGGTTATAAGCCAATCAACTTGCAGCTCTTACAGAAAAGCAGCAGTTTCATTGGCTTATAACCGAAACTCGGATCGATTTCTAGCATTGTGGGCACCGGGCTTTAAACCGAAACTCGGACACAGTTCTAGCATCGTGGACACAAGGCTTTAAAATAAAATTTTCAATAACTTACAGCTTTTAACATTACCAATGAACCACTAAACGATTGGTAAAAAAGAATTTAAAATCCCCAACAGTAAAAGTGGAGGCGCTAAAGAAGGTTAAAAATTTGTTGACAATTAATTCTTTCTTTTTAAAACGCGAAACTACCAAAAGATTTCAATGCGGTACCAAACACTGCCAATCAATCGCCAATCGATTAAAAAAAAAAAAACTTACCACAGTCAAAGTGGGGGGGCTAAAAAAAGATCAAAAATTTGTTTTTTCGATTTCCTGAAGAAACGCGAAACCACCAAAAGTTTTTAATACGGTACCAAACACTGCCAATCAATCGCCAATCGATTAAAAAAAAAAAAAATTACCACAGTCAAAGTGGGGGGGCTAAAAGAAGATCAAAAATTTGTTTTTGATTTCCTAAAAAAACGAGAAACTACCAAACGTTTTGAATACGGTATTAAATACTACCAATCAACCACCAATCGATTGGTAAAAAAAAAAGTATCAATAATCCACTTGGGGGGGCTAACTTTGTTGAGGTGCAATAGACTCTATGTTAATCATCAATATCTTTTTAACTACAATTGACATAACAAATTTCTTTTAAGAGCTGAAAGTCCTAACAAAATTTTGATTACAATAATATAATTTCTCTCTAACACGTCATATGCGGAGTTCTCGGCTTAGAGATCAGTGCGCTCTGATTCTATAACTATTAACAACAAATTCGTTATCATTATATTGTCGTTGCGCAACTTTTTTATCATATATTATATCTGCACAACGATAATATAACGATGATAACGAAACTGTATAATATATAAGTTATAAGAGTAAAGAAAATAGCGACGCGACTTATCGACTATTAGCGACTTCGTCCGAAAATGACCCGCTTTATCTTAAGAACGTAGTTACTGCATTGGCCGCTACACGGTATGGCGCTGAAACCAGTGAGAAATGCTGGTCTCGTCTCAACCCGGACCTTTGGCTATCTGTCTATTAATCTGTGGTTATGTATAGTTTATGTCACGTACACTATAGAAGGCGGATGAGCCGAGAGTCGGCTCATATCCTCCAGTCTAGAACGGGCAGTAGGCCTCGCAGCTGATCTGACGCGTCTCAAAACAGCGCATTGCAGAATCTATCTTACCGACTGCCGGTAAAACAGATGTCGTAATTCAACGCAATTTTTTTTTATATTATAATTAATTTTAATGATGAAAAAATTTCTCATATATTTTCTCAGTGTAAGAATTGAGACTTATGAAAAATTCTGAAAAAATATAAAATTTCTCAGATACTTTCAGAAATAATTGGATGAGGATTTTCAGAATATTTCAGTATCCGTTATATGAAAATTTCTGATAAACTACACAGATTTTTTCATATATTAATTAGAATTTCTATAAAAATTTTTAGAATTGATCAGAATTTTTCAAATTTTTTTTATACGAAATGGATCGTTTTTTTTTTTTTCAGAAAAAATTCAGACAAAATAAAATATTTCAGATTTTTCTCGTCAACACATATTTTTAATTCTATAATATACCTGTGGTTGCTAAGTTAAATGCTAAGCTGTCGTCGGTAAAGGAACGCACTTCTATAATTTAATGTTATTTGTATCGTTTGTTTACAATAGGGAAGCACAGTGGATGCGGAATTTCAAAGCTCTGATAGTTTTTCTCGAATGAAATCTTTCCACCTTGCAGAAAAATGGACACGGATCTTGATCTTTTGGGATTTACCAAGCAGACTGAGACGTTATTACGCGGCGTGGGGGCACACGATTTAATAAAAGAGTTTCAAAGGCGAAACATATCAACTGACGCGTTGCATAAGTTAACCAAAGAGGATTTTGTGCAACTTGGTAATACGTTTATTCTGACAAATGCGTCACTGTTTTATTCTAACACGTTCTACTTACAGAGATTTTAATTCGTGTGATTTGATCATACATGTAATTTCGGTAAAAATTCTATAAAAATTAAATATTAGGTTAAAGTTTGTACATAGATCTACCGGCGTGCAAAGTGGATTACAATTATTTTGAAATATAATTTCCAAATTTTAAACTCTTTACAGCCACAGAATCTAGAAAGATTCAGTCTTTTATAATAAAAAAAATTGCGAGACCTCTAATTGCCAATCTCTAATGTTGAATACGGTTTATTAAAAAATTTTTATTTGGATTACTTATCTATTGGTATAAACAACAGTTATTTAGAAATTGATATAACATCAAAATTACATGCAAAATTATGTTTTACTTTTTCTTGTGATGTATGCAATAATTGTGATAGATGCAATTTATATATTGTATAGATTGCATCTATGCATACGAGTCAATATCTAAAAAAATTTGACTTATACCACTATTGCTTTTACTCCTCCATACATAAAAAGGTATCAAAATTGGCTGAAAAAAGGCAGAATAGAAAGAAAATTAAAAAATGCAAAAGCAATGATAAAGAATTATTTGTAGGTGCTGATAAAGATCAGGCAGAAAATATAGTCAATGCTCTATGTATCTCCAAGAAAAAGACATACAGTACAAAGGCAAAACCTCATCACAGGTATCGAATCGTTATTCTCATTTTTAGATGTAATATTAAAACTGAAAAGTCCTGTTTTTTTTTAAAGGATATCTGATAAGGTGGAGATACTGCAGCTGGGTGAGAGACAACTCAGTATAATTCAAGACTTTGTAAAATACTGCCGAATGAAGTTGAGAAAAGAAAGAATCAACTTTTTTGTTGAGCCAGATAAGGCTTTGAGTGCCTCTCAAATTCTGTGTTTGGCCGCCGACGCCGCCCTTAAAGAAGTCGATGAGGCTGAGTTAAAGTTGAAAGAATTGGAAGCTGTGATAGTTACGGTATATCAACGAATATGTTACACTTATATTCTGGATGTTTAATAACATTGTTCAACAAAAAAATGTAAGAAAGAGAATAATATTGTTTCCCGTAGTTTTTTGGACGCTGAATATGATTCTGTTTACAAAATTGCTCTGTCACGTCACAATTTTGATAAATTTGCCGTTAAAATTGCAAAAAGGACTATTTTATTTTGTTTTTATATTATAAACTACCATATAATTTAGTATATTTTATTTCATATTATAACTACGACATGTACGTATGTGTGTTGTTAGGACTTTCTGCCTTTAAAAGGAATTTATTGTATCGATTATGATTAAAAAGATATTAATGATTAATGTAGAGTATCAAAGTTGATTCAAGTATCAAAGAGCGTCAAAGTTGATTCATTAATTATGTTGTCTAAAGAGTTTTTCAGGTCGCTGAATATTCATCTGATGTCAAAGTTGATAAATTCAAAATGACGAAGCTAATATGGCGGATATTAAAACAAAAAATCAACTTCGACATTATATTAATATTCAGCGACCTAAAAAATCTCTCTTTTGAATAACATAATTAAAAAATATTTGATAGAATATGGTTTATGTAACTCATGTAAGTCGCAACATGTTTAATTTTGATTTCAATAAAACTTCTCCAACACGTCACATATATTGTAGTTATAATATTATAATAAATACACTAAAATAGTCCTTTTTGCAACTTTACTGCAAATTTCTCAAAATTGTGACGTGATAGAGCAATTTGGCAAACGGGTCGTATGCGTCCAAGAAATCGTAATCGCCTTGCGGCATTTGATAGTTTTTTGGATGCAGAAAATGATCCCGAAAAATATTTCGTCTATCCTTAATAGCTATGTAAGTCTCAATTTTGACGCAATAGACTCTACGTTAATCATCAATATTTTTTTAACCATAAGCGACACAACAAATTCCTTTTAAGGGCTAAAAGTCCTAACAACATACTTAATTTTGATTGCGATTAAACTTCTCCGATACGTCACATATCGTAGTTACAATATGCAAAAATACACTAAAATAGCCCATTTTTGCAACTTTAACTGCAAATATCTCAAAATTGTGACGTGATAGAGCAATTTAACAAACGGGATCGTTTTCTGTGTCCAAAAAACTATCAAATGCTGCGCAAGGTTCGTTCTTGTGCTTTTTTTATTGTATAATGTTATCAGACACTCTGTATACATTTCTCCAAGTTAAAAGGTTGTGAAAATTGAACATCTCGCGATAAGAACTTGGCAAACTGTATGAAACATATCTGATTTTATCAATTTTTAGGTTTGCATGTATGTTCAAAAACGCCTAAACTAAACCTTTTTTTTTACAGCCTAGCAAAAGCCGCAAGCATTCTTATGTACTGTATAGCGTTTCGTTTGGTGGATTGTGCATTGCAACGTGTATATTATTGAACAAACTTTGGAGATAAAAGTTTTATATAGATTATTAAGATACGCAGATACTAAATATATGTATAATTCTTTTATTATGTAAGTCGCAAAACAATTTTTTAAGAATATCCTTTATGAACATTGTGTACTAAAAATATTTCTAAATAACACGATGCAGAAAAACGATTCCCTTTCATTAAGGTAGCTGTCTCGCTAAGTGCTAGTCATGTGACTGTTTGTAGGTTTTCACGTTCAGAAATATATTTCAGGCAATTTTTGCTAAGGGAAAAATAATTCTATGAATTATGGTGTAAAATTTCATACGTGACAAAGTATGTTACTTTTTCCAAATTCTGTGATTTTTCTCATTTGACTCCGTTTTGATCAGCTGATCATGCGAGTCGTCGAGAAAAGTTACAAGTGAGGTTACATCTCCTTGTCGATTGAATTTTGACAATTACTGAGAAAGGGTTTCTAAATGCATGACAGGGGTGTCAATCACTATCCAATTCGGCTAAGAAAGACGAGCCCCATAACCTGCAACTACAGTAATTAGCCAGCGGCGTTTCCAAGTCTTCCCAACCTCACCTCGACCAAAAAATGTCTGCTCGATTACCGCATTTTCACTAAAATAAACTAAAAAATTAGCAGCAAAATCTCCGGTAAACTATATATTTTATGGTTGCATCGGATTCTTCGAAATCTAATGTACAAAAAGCAATGTTTTTTCTCACTTCATCTAATCGAAAAATGTGAAAATATGTGATTGAAACCGTGATAGAGCCTTCTTTTTCTGGCCGTCTGTATATGAAGTAATGCAAAATTTGTGATTTTTGAGATCGATTTTCTAGAGTAAATAGTCGGTAAGGAGCCACAGAAAAAATCGACTGCAAAGCTGATCATATAATTTGATATAAAATCCGAAATCGAACACTTTATCTAATACATGCCCTGACGAGACAGCTACCTTAAGGGGATCCTGTAGTGGCGGTAGTTACCGACATTTTTTTATTTTAAAGAATCTTTGAATTGGCTTTACAGAATTGCAAGTTTTTGGTCTAGAATTAAAGTACGCACAAAAATCTACATCGCCTTATGCGATTTCATATCGAGAACGAAAAAAAATTAAAAATTTTACTAATTTGAGCACATACAACATACAACTGTCATCTGACGACAATAACAAAATTACCGCAGTTTATATATGTATAATGATACCAAGGCGACGTAGGGACAACATGTAGGAACAATATCGTGTAAATAAAACTAAGATTCAACGTCTAGAAAAAAAGATTCTGTAAAATGAAGGTTTGCATGCAGAGGCACATGCAAGTTGACAGGATGAGCAGTAAGTTGCGTGTAACAGTAGTTGTCGGATCTTTTGAGAGATGGCGCTGCAGTCGCTGCAATCTGATAAGGACAGACGTATCTCGTTAGACAAGGATAGATAGATCGCACAGATGTCTCGTTAGACGAGGACAGATATATCGTTAGACATACCCTGCGGTCCGGTTCACGATGCATGTGCCTCTGCATGCAAAACTTCATTTTACAAAATCTTTTTTTCTAGGCATTGAGTCTTAGTTTTATTTACACAATATTGTTCCTACATGTTGTCCCTACCTCGCCTAGGTGTCATTATATATATGTCGTAGGCAAATGGTTATTTTAGGAAAATAGCTTCTGACTAGGCAAATGCTATCTGCCTGGCCAAATAGCTTTCACCATTTATTCTTGCTATTTTCCTAGTCAAATGCTATTTTCCTAGGCAGATGCTATTTGACTGAACCGTTGTTAGGCAAATGATATTCCCGTTTCCCGTATTCCGCGAAGCATGTATTTGGGAACTTATTCAGTTTAGCTATCCCAGCACAGAAATCGATGAAATTAGGCTTATTCGACGCGTTTTTGCACAAAACAACTGAATCTGGCAGAAAAAAGTGTCGCTCTGCCCCGCGAGGCGAGATATTTAGCATTAAAGTTGACGATTCTTAGGTTAGAAATCCTGTCATACCGACGTGATGTAGCGATCATGAGCACACACACATGTGTGTATGTCCTGCTTTATAGATTTTCGTTAAAACAGGGCACATACACACGTGTGTATGCCCTGCTTTATAGAAGTTGTGATTTTCATTAAAGCAGAGCACACATAGGCCCGGTTTCACCAACGTGATTTAATCTAATCGGTCGATTAAACTCATTCTTCGTCTCTTTCTAGGGGAACAGTTGGAAAGAGATGAAGAGTGAGTTTAATCGACTGATTAGATTAAATCACGTTGGTGAAACCGGGCCATAGAGTCCTAGATAATTAGAGAAGCGACATTGAAATCGATAGGTGCGATATATCGATAAACCCGCTATTTTGTTTCTCCATATGGAGAAGACCACGGTCAAAGGAGGTTAGCGTAAAATGACGCGTAAAGTATAGTTTGGAGTAGTTTGGACGCTCATCCATGTATTGGAATTGGCAAAAAGTAAAACGACGAGGAGACAACCTATAAAGATAAAAAAAATGTAAGTAAGGAGGATAAGATGTAAATATTATTTAAGAATATTCATTATTTTAAATATTTTATTTTTCTTATAGAAAATAATAAATTTATTATTTTGTAGTTACAATGGCAAGAAAATGTGTTGCTTTAGGTAAATATGCAGAATTTGGGCTTCCTCACCGATTTTGTTCAACTTAGGCTTAAACAACGCGTTTTTGCGTGAAACGACCGAATCTGGCAGAAAAAAGCGTCGCTCTGCCCCGCGACGCAAGATATTAATCGTTAAAGTTGACAGGAATCAGGTTATGATTCCTGTCATACCGACGAGCTGTAGCGACTACGCAACATGCCCTGCGGCCACTCGCGTATGCTCAGTGGCCGCACGCGCATGCAAGAGGTCACGTGACAACTGTTTGGTTGGTAAGTCAAAAGTGTAATATAATTCGAAATGATATTCTTTCGGCGTATAGATTAGTGACGCTTTATAAAGTATTTAAGTGTTTAAAGCGCGTCAACTAACCTATGTAGGTTAGTGACGCGCTTTAAAAGTATTTAACTGCAGTTTAAGGATTTTCATTAAAGCAGGGCACACACACACACACGTGTGTATGTTCTGCTTTATAGAAGTTGTGATTTTCGTTAAAGCAGGGCACACACACGTGTGTATACCCTGCTTTATAGAAGTTGTGATTTTCGTTTAAAGCAGGGCACACACACACACACGTGTGTATGTCCTGCTTTATAGAAGTTGTGATTTTCGTTAAAGCAGGGCACACACACGTGTGTATACCCTGCTTTATAGAAGTTGTGATTTTCAATTAAAGCAGGGCACACACACACACACGTGTGTATGTCCTGCTTTAACAAAAATCACAACTTCTATAAAACAGGACATATACACACGTGTGTGTGCGCACTGCTTTAACGAAAATCACAACTTCTATAAAGCAGGACATACACACGTGTGTGTGCCCTGCTTTAACGAAAATCACAACTTCTATAAAGCAGGGTATACACACGTGTGTGTGCCCTGCTTTAACGAAAATCACAACTATAAAGCAGAACATACACACATGTGTGTGTGTGTGCTCTGCTTTAAACGAAAATCACAAACTTCTATAAAGCAGGGTATACACACGTGTGTGTGCCCTGCTTTAACGAAAATCACAACTTTATAAAGCAGAGTATACACACGTGTGTGTGCCCTGCTTTAACGAAAATCACAACTATAAAGCAGCACATACACACGTGTGTGTGTGTGCCCTGCTTTAACGAAAATCACAACTTCTATAAAGCAGGACATACACACATGTGTGTGTGTGTGTGTGCCCTGCTTTAAACAAAAATCACAACTTTTATAAAGCAGAGTATACACACGTGTGTGTGCCCTGCTTTAACGAAAATCACAACTATAAAGCAGAACATACACACGTGTGTGTGTGTGCCCTGCTTTAAAACGAAATTACAACTTCTATAAAGCAGGGTATACACACGTGTGTATGCCCTGCTTTAAACGAAAATCACAACTTCTATAAAGCAGGACATGTGTGTGTGTATGTGCCCTGCTTTAAACGAAAATCACAACTTCTATAAAGCAGGACATACACACGTGTGTGTGCCCTGCTTTAATGAAAATCATTAAACTGCACCTCTCCATGCATGTGCTTTGATATATTATGTAAGATATATTCATCATTGAAAGCTAACAATAAGTGATATGCATTATATAAGTTATACATACGTTTCAAATTCGCGCACTTTTGCATGCGCGTGCGGCCAGTGAGCATGCGCATATGGCCACAGGGCATGTTCGTAGCAGAGAGAAGAATGAGAGTGGTCACGGCCGCGTTTTAGGTGGTCCCCGTCCACGAGCGCCTCTATGTGCACAAAACGTGCACATTGAACTACGTAGCCATGTCCACGAAAATTTCTGATGGGTAACGCGTTATGTGCACGCTCTATAGGTTCTGTTCCGTGCTATGTGCACGATCTTTTGGTTCTGTTCCGTGCTATGTCCAAAGCGTTGGTAATGCATAATAATGCGGCCGCGGCGGCACGCGCCGGCTATGCGACGTTGCCACGACCATCCACATCCACGATGCCACGCATTTCGGGTATCGTGTCTCGTGCCTCGCCGACTGCTAAGTCTCGAGTTGGCAAATCGACGATGCGCTACGTCACATTTGTAAATATTTATTTAGTCATATTTACAATTTTTATATTTATAACTTTTAAATATGCATAATATATATATATATATATATATATATATATATATACATACATGCATATTAAAAAAAAATATATATATTTATTTATTTATGTTCGAGCTATGCAGGGATAGGTAACGACCGAGAAAACGAGACGGATGTAAAGCCGAATGTATCTCTTGTGTTTATTGGAAGAATACGTTTAACATAAAATGAATGAACGAAACGATTCGATACAAAGTAATTTGCCTCCGCGTTCGCGATGATCGAGAGTAGAGAGATAAGCAAACAGAACGGACAGACTATTGAGAAGAACATGTATCACAATAAATGGTAGATATAGTAAACCCGACGACGCAGTCGGTAACGCTTGATGGCGCCCCGATATATCGATAGGGACATCGACTTTGAGTACGAGAATTTGCGATATCCCTAACACCCTCTCTCAAATTTGAGTGCGTGAGGCTGCGATGTCTTTCATCCCAAGTCCATCGGTACAGAACGAATGTTTGCTGCTCGGTAGTGCCTTGGTAAGAACGTCGGCGATCATGTCCTCCGTGGGTGTATAGACGAGGTTGATCTGGTGATCCGTCAGGGCCTGTCTAATAAAATGACATCTAATGTCAATGTGTTTTGACCTGGAATGGAAGACCGGGTTGACAGCCAGCTTCGCAGCGCCTTGGTTGTCGTTATGAAGTGTTACCTTCCCGAGTGATGGTAACCCAATCTCTGAAAGAAGTTTAGATAAATAAATGGCTTCCCTTGCAGCATCGCTAAGGGCGGTATACTCCGCTTCAGTGGATGAGAGAGCCACGGTTCTTTGCTTTCGCGACTCCCACGATATGGCAGCGTTGGCTAGTAGGAACACAGATCCAGTGTACGACCTGCGATCCAGGCCGCAGTTGCCCCAATCAGCATCCGTATATCCGATAAGGGCCTTTCCACATTTCGTGTAGTACAATCCGTGGTTGATGGTGCCTTTGAGGTATCTGAGTACCCTCTTGGCAGATGTCCAGTGTACCCGTTTAAAAGAGGTGCACCATTGGCTTAGTGCGCTTACTGCGTGAGCAATATCAGGGCGAGTTCCCTGTGCCAGGTACATCAGCGAACCTAGGAGTTCGCGATAGGGTAGTTTTGATTCGTCTACGTCCGTGTCTTTGACAGCACCATGCAGCTTGACACTAGCATCCAGAGGTGTCTTCACTGGCTTACAATCGGTCATGCCAAATTTGTCTAGAACATCACGGATGTATCCAGCTTGAGATAGATGTATCCCGTCCTTGATCCGAGATATTTCAATCCCGAGACAATATTTTGGGTATCCAAGATCCTTGATTACGAAGACCTTGGCCAGTTCTTCTTTCAAGTGAATGATGCGGGTTTCATCGCGAGAAGCTATGATAATATCGTCTACGTAGACCAATACCAGCGTTCGTTTCTCCTTGTCGTAGTACACGCACGGGTCGGCATGGGTTGGAGTCAGTCCAAGTTTCTTGAGAGCTTCGTCCAGTCGTTCGTACCATCGACGGCCTGCCTGACGAAGGCCGTATATTGCCTTCTCGAGCTTGCATACCTTGTTACCCTTCTTGAGCGCATACAACATCTTTTTAGCCTTCTCGATCAGAACAGCGTTAGATTCGGTCGCAATGATCCTCTCAAGCATCTCCTGTAGCATCTCCGGCATCTCCATGTATACTAACATGTCCATTATGCCATTTAGATAGGCAGTAGTGATGTCAATTTGTGAGATCCGCATGCCTTGCTCTACGGACGCAGCCATGAGCGCCCTCAACGAACTGAGTCTTGCAACCGGGGCGAATGTATCGTGGAAATCTACGCCAGGACGTTGTGAGAATCCCCTTGCAACTACGCGGGCCTTCCTTCGTTCCAGCTCTCCGTTCGCCTTGTATTTGTTCCTCAGCACGGTTCGGCAGCCTATCACCTTTTCGCCATTGGGTCTGTCAACGAGTGTCCAGGTGTCGTTGCTTACGAGAGACTTAATCTCGGCATACATAGCGTCTCGCCATTCATTACCGTCTGGACCTGAAACAGCCTGAGAAAGAGATATTTCAGAAGCCGCCATGGCAAACTGCGCGTCGAACCACTCCAGATCTTCGGCCATATTCTCTTCTTCGGGATTTTCCTCAACGGTCGCGGGCCGACTCTGTTGCAAAACCGGTCCTTTCATGTGGTACTGCTTAGCTGGTCGACCAGGTTTCCCGGTACGAATCTTCCGTGGACGTCCAGGACCTCGTACAAGCGGTTGATCTTCGTTGAAGTGGTCATCTTCATTTGCAGATGGTAGCGGATCGTCATCCTCGTCTTCATCTTCAGCCGTGATATCAGCATCTGCTGGATCTTCGGGTGCTCGACGATGGATCATTTCATCATTGTTTGCGATATCTATCCCTAGGTTTTGAAGTGAGTCATCATCTTCATCGAGAAGCTTCGTCCGACCATTTGTCGTTTCATTACTTATGAAGTCTTCGTAAGTGTTATTCGTGTCGAATCCATCCAGGAATTTCACATCCCTTGCGACAATGACTTTTCGGTCCTTCGGGATCCAGATGCGGTAACCCTTGGAAGTGTCAGCATAACCGACGAAAATGCCTTCGACGGTTCTGGGCTCGAATTTTCCCTTATTCGGATTCTTATTTAGAACGTGTACCTTACATCCGAATGATCTAAGATGACTTATGTCGGGCTTCTCGCCTTTCCATTGTTCGTAAGGAGTACATCCATCCAAACTCTTAGTGATGCAACAATTCCGTATGTAATTCGCAGTGTTGATAGCTTCTGCCCAAAATTGTGTCGGGAGTCCGGATTGTGCCAGCAGGCAACGAGCGGTTTCAATCAGCGTTCTGTTTTTCCGCTCGGCTACCCCGTTTTGCTCAGGAGTATGCGGAATGGTTAGGCGTCGTTGAATTCCGGAATCCTTCAATATACGATCCATGGCGGAGTTGCAAAACTCCTTTCCGTTGTCCGAATGAAAAGCCTTCACCTTGAGACCTGTCTGATTTTCGACGAAGTTCTTGAATTCGATGAATTTGCTTGTTGCTTCATCCTTACTCTTCAGAAAGTAGACTTGACACCATCTTGTATGATCGTCGATGAGCGTCATGAAGTAGCGCGCGCCTCCCGTTGAATTTACTCGCATTGGTCCGCAGAGATCAGAATAAATGATGTCGAGGCGGTGCTGTGATCTGTTAGCTCGAGATGAGAATGGAAAACTTGTTAGTTTCTGTGTGATGCATATTTCGCAGTTCGAAACTTTGGAGTTATCCTTCAGCTTGAATCCGGATGCTGCTTGAGTTTTCGACATTAATAGTAAGTCTCTTAAGTTAAGATGGCCGAGGCGTTGATGCCAGATTTCGGTATCAGAGTATTTCTTCTGCGAGACTGTATTAGCTTGTTCGCCGGATCCTTTCAGAATATATAAGTCACCTTGACGTTCAGCGGTGAGCTTAATATTTCCTTTGATGTCCTTTACGGATGCTTGGTTTGAGCCGAATACGACTTGATAGCCTTTGTCCACAATCTTGGCTACAGATAATAGGTTGGTTCTCAGATCTGGAACATGCAGGGTATTTTCCAGTCGAATCCTTTTAGTTTTATTATTAACTCTCGTGAGAAGTTCTACGTTCCCTTTTGCATCCACCGTACTTGTTGCGTTGTTGGCTAACCTGATGTCGCTTTGTGTGGACATCGAGTTTGTCAGCATTCGAGCGTCTTTGCATAGATGAGACGTGCACCCGCTGTCGAGACACCATTGACTTGCGCCTACGCCCTTGGCGGGCTCGGATGACGAATACTGAGCGACTTCCGCGAAGAAACTTTCCGCTTCCGTATTGTTTGCTTTTTCGGCTTCTTGCGTCTTCCTTTTACGGCAGTCAGCATATTTGTGGCCGGTAATCTTACAGAAAGAGCATTTGTATTTAGGACGAAAAGGTGCTTTCGCGTTCTTATCGTTATGTGACGTCGATGCGTTATTCTTGCCGGATTTCGAATTCGGGTTGCGCCTGCCGTGAGCGAGCATCGCGCCTGATTCGTTGACGGTGACTTGATTTCGCGTTTCGTATTCCTCTACGATTTTTATTTTTAATTGCTCAGCGTTTGGCAGCGCGTCGCGAGATTCTATCGCGCATCTAAAGTTCTCGAAACTGCTAGGTAGGCTATAGAGAAGCATGATCGAGAGAAGATCTCCGTTGATCTGAACATCCATGGATTCTAGCTTATCGACGGCATCGAAAAATTGAGCGATGTGTGTCTTAACGTCCCCGCCTTCCGACATTTTTGTTTGAATAAGGCGTTTGAGTAACGTTGCTTTGCGCGCGGGACCTTTCGAGTCGTATATGGATTTTAATTTATCCCACACATCTTTGGACGTTTTACAACCACGTACCTGCTTCAACTCAGAGGGATTTATAGCTAGGATTAAGTCAGATTTTGCCTTGCGATCCTCGTTCTCCCACGCTGCGATGGCTGCTCGAGTTGCTGCGTCGTCGGCATCGCCACGAGATTTCGGGCATGGCCTCTCGCCACTCACGTAGCCCCAGTTATCGTTCTTAACGAGTAATGCTTCCACTTGTATCACCCAAGTATCATAATTATCCTTGGTTAGCGTTTCTAATCGCGTAGAGTTAATTGTATTTGTCTGTGCCATCGTCGATTTATTCGCGGAACGCACTTTAACGACGATGATTTACTTATGACGCGTCACGGTCGATATATCGCGTTCACGACGTATCACGCCCGGAAAGAACAAAGAAACTCTCGCGTGGATTCAGCGAATTTAGATATGAAAAAGTATTTCTTCACTTTGTCGTTGCGGCTCTGGGCCCATAACCTGTTCGAGCTATGCAGGGATAGGTAACGACCGAGAAAACGAGACGGATGTAAAGCCGAATGTATCTCTTGTGTTTATTGGAAGAATACGTTTAACATAAAATGAATGAACGAAACGATTCGATACAAAGTAATTTGCCTCCGCGTTCGCGATGATCGAGAGTAGAGAGATAAGCAAACAGAACGGACAGACTATTGAGAAGAACATGTATCACAATAAATGGTAGATAGTAAACCCGACGACGCAGTCGGTAACGCTTGATGGCGCCCCGATATATCGATAGGGACATCGACTTTGAGTACGAGAATTTGCGATATCCCTAACAATTTATAAATGTAAAAATTGTAAATAAAATAAAATAAATATTTATAAACACTAATTCAGGAAGAAAAAGATTTAGGAGTTAGATTTAGGAGTAGAGAGAGCTATGTGCCTAAATAAAATATAGATATTAATTGTTACTTTATTATTTATTGAAGATTATTTTTGATAATAATATATATGTTGATGCCCGATATATATTTTTTTCACCAGCTCCGCCTCTACCTCTTCCTCTACCTCTGTCTCTGCCTTTGCCTCTGCCTCTGTCTCTCTGCTTCTTCCTCGGTCTCTACCTTTCCCTAGTATCACGATAAAACAAGACAATAAAAAGAAAAAGAAAAGGAAATGTGTGTGTGTGTGTGTGTGTGTGTGTGTGCGCGCGCGCGCGCGCGTGCGTGCGTGCGCGCGTGCATGCGTGCATGCGTGTGTGTTAGATCTTAGATTGTTATTATCTATACGAATTTATTATATATGTATATATATATACATAAAAGGTATATGTTTTACGCTGTTATATATTATTTATCATATATATAGAATATTTAAGAAATATTTAAAAATGTACAGGGTGGGGAAAAATTATTGGTCAAGTTTTTGCCAGTCGATTCTAAAAGGTAAAAAAAAGGCGCCAAGTACACGCGTAGTTGTTACCTCGAAAAAAAACCAAATGGTAGTATCATTAATTTTAAATTTAAAAATATTTTAATAAAACCCAAATGGTACGTAATATATCTTTGTACCTCGAAAAAACCCAAAAGTGGGTAGGTAGTATCTTTATTTTCACAAAATTATATTACCTAACTTAACTCAAGTGACATGTATTTCAATAAAAGGGATGTGAAATCTTTATTTTCTTCTTCACAAAATTATATTACCTAACTTAACTCAAGTGACATGTATTTCAAAAAAAGATGTGAAATCTTTAAATTAAATTGCGCCAATTGTAAAAAAAATATGTATATTGCTTTGAAAGATAATTGTTATGCAACTATACTTTAAAGAAATAAAACCCAAGTGGTATCTTCGTATTTCTATTCAAGGGTCTTCCTATTCTAAACCAAGTGATAATAGCTTCTTAATTCTCTTTAACAAATTTTTAATATTACAAAGAATCATTTTAATTACAAAGAATTAAAGAAGTAACGGTACAAAATAAAAATATTTAAAACAAAATAAATAAATTTTTTTGTAAAAAAACTTGGCGCTGCTAGACTTTGAAATTTAAACATTAAAATTTAAACATTAGTACTGAGATTTTTGATTAATGAAAAACAATAAACATAATTTAGAGAAGAATGCGACAGGAGTAAAAATGCAGCGCCAAGTTTTTTTACAAAAAAATTTATTTATTTTGTTTTAAATATTTTTATTTTGTCCGTTACTTCTTTAATTCTTTGTAATTAAAATGATTCTTTGTAATATTAAAAATTTGTTAAAGAGAATTAAGAAGCTATTATCACTTGGTTTAGAATAGGAAGACCCTTGAATAGAAATACGAAGATACCACTTGGGTTTTATTTCTTTAAAGTATAGTTGCATAACAATTATCTTTCAAAGCAATATACATATTTTTTTTACAATTGGCGCAATTTAATTTAAAGATTTCACATCTTTTTTTGAAATACATGTCACTTGAGTTAAGTTAGGTAATATAATTTTGTGAAGAAGAAAATAAAGATTTCACATCCCTTTTATTGAAATACATGTCACTTGAGTTAAGTTAGGTAATATAATTTTGTGAAAATAAAGATACTACCTACCCACTTTTGGGTTTTTTCGAGGTACAAAGATATATTACGTACCATTTGGGTTTTATTAAAATATTTTTAAATTTAAAATTAATGATACTACCATTTGGTTTTTTTTCGAGGTAACAACTACGCGTGTACTTGGCGCCTTTTTTTTACCTTTTTGAAAAAGGTAATTTTGTACTGATATCATGCATTTTGTAGTGTTACGCATCTTAGAAACAGTATATCTTTATCTTACAAACAGTATGTACAGATTGTAAAGCTCTATGAGCCGTATATATTTTGCGATAAAAGACATCCCTCGTTGGATATTTTAATATTTTTATTTTGTACTGTTACCTCTGTAATTCTTTGTGACCACTAAAAAATACACATGTAAACTTTGTATTTAAATACCTTGTATTCCCTTGTAAAATTTAAATAAAATTTTTTAATCTTATAAAATTGTTATCATAAATTCTTTTCTAATTGACACAATGTAAAGATTTTTCAAAGTAGGTAGTGCAACAATTATTTTTTGAGGCAATATATATGTTTTCTCTGTAATTGGCGCTGTAATTTAAAGAAATATCATTTCTTTTTTGTAATTGTAATAGATCACTTGAAGCGCGACTCTTTTTTTTGATAAGGTAACATAATTTTGTGATGTGTATCACTTGGGTTATAATTTTTCGGAAATAAAGATACTACTGCTTAGATTTTTTCGAGATTTTTCGAGATATAAAGATTATGTCTACCACTTGTTACTTATATTTTTTCGAGGTATAATACTATCACTTTCTCTTTTTTCGAGGTAACAACATATACACTACTATGCGTGTACTTGGCGCCTTTTTTTACCTTTTTTTTTAAAAAGTAGTTTTGTACGGATATCACGCCTTTTTGTAGTATTACGCATTTTATAAACAGTATGTACAGGGTAAAACTATTTGGAGGTATAATACTACCACTTTGTTTTTTTCGAGGTAACAACATAACGGGGTAACAACATAATACATATACACTACTATGCGTGTACTTGGCGCCTTTTTTACCTTTTTTTAAAAAGATATTTTTGTACGGATATCACGCCTTTTTGTAGTGTGTTACGCGTCTTAATCTTATAAACAATATATCTTATAATCTTATAAACAGTATATACAAGGTATGAAGCTGAAAGTGTTACGGACTATTATTTCTAAAGAAAACAACAATTTAATATTTTGCTTAGTTTTTTAAAAATAATAATCTGTAACCCTTTTAGTTGTACACCTTGTATATATTTTTCAATTTCAACATAAAACGTAATCGCAATATAGCATGATTAATGTTAATAAGTCGTTAACTGTAAAATTTTTTATTTATTTTTATTCGCGTGTCTTACTGAGTGTTGTTCGCAATTGTATATGTACCGATATTTACAGGTATCGATGTTTTTGATAATTACAGATGGACACCTGTAACACGTGTCTCAAACTTACCTGATTTGTTTATTCTTTTATTTCCTTCAACTAATCGCAAATTAATTCTATTTGATAAAAGCAATTCTGTCAAATTTCTCATACATAACGCATCGTTTATAATTTTCTATTAATTATAAATATTAAATAATACAATATATATATTCGTACTCACATCCTTGAAAATTATTTCGGGAATTCAAGCGAATGTTACAACTAGATAAAATTATCTTTCATATTTTGACAGTTGAGTAGGAACATATTTGAGTTGGCGAAAAATGATTCTCTGAAACCGCACGTGTGTGTAAATAATTCAGTAGAAAATATATAATCTTCATTTCAAAATACATTTGCACACTACGTACCAAAAATATATAATATGATAACGTAGTTTTTGCTATTCAATTGATTGAATTTTAGAAAAGAAAAAGATTTAAAAGTATATAATTATGTGAGTCTATAAAGAGACATAAACTACGTTTACATGGCACTGTTGATCGGGTTTTATAACATCGGTAGTTCTTAGGCCAGTCAATCACAACTATTCCATTCTTCTGAAGAATGATTACGATTGGTCTTCCTGACAACTACCGATGTTATAAAACCCGATTAACGGTGTCATGTAAACGTAGTGCAAATTGAATCATATATATTTAATTGCCTGCTCATTAAATATAAAGTGCAAACACATAAAAATTGTATATTTTTCTATATACTTAAATGCAATAGGAAGAAATAATTAAACAAGTATCCTTGCATAGGAATATTATGCATAATTTTTACAAAACATATTTAAGATTCGCGCAATTAAAATATATAATAAAATTAATAACGATTCTATAAATCTTAGGTATATGTTAATAATACGACATGATCTTTTTAATCATGAAACTTATAAACTAACGGAAAAAGATTCGTATCCTAAATGCTAATAATTTTTCTAATGTAACAATAATAATACTGAAAATATATGGATAGAAATATATATAATAAATAATAACATAATTAATGATATACAAGAGCTTTTGTCGCGCATATCGATTTTCAACAATGGATAGATATTGTAACAAATACGTTTTACATTCATTCAAAAACAAATTATGTGTACACATAATAAAAATTGTATGAATTAAAATTATGTGTATACACATAATAAAAATGCGGAATTATTTTTATGTCAGACATAATTTTAATGCATCCTATTTTTATTATGTCAAGACATAATTTTAATTCATCCAATTTTTATTATGTCTAGACATAATTTTAATTTGTCTAGTTTTTATTATGTTTAGACATAATTTTAATTCAACGAATTTTTATTATGTCATGACATAATTTTAGTTCTGCCGCTAGGAAATTTTTAAGTCGATTCTTATAAATTAAGTTTGAATTCGATGTCTAGGTATCCCAGGTTGCCGATAACGGGTTACAAATAATGCGCTCCATAGTTTTTGGTGTCCAGGTGTAATAATACGTTGAATTCGATGTCTAGGTGTCCCACGTTGCCGATGACGAGATCCACATAGTGCGCTTCGTAGTTTTCAGTGTCTACGTGTATTAATACCTCAAATTTAATATCTACGTGTCCTACATTCGGATTTAAAGTTATTAATACACCTAGTCACCAAAAACTACGAAGCGCACTATGTGGACTTCGTCATCGGCAACCTGGAACACGTAGACATCAAATTCAAGGTATTATTACACCTAGACACCAAAAACTACGGAGCGCGTTATCTGGACCTCGTCATCAGCAACCTGGGACACCTAGACATCAATTTCAAGGTATTAATATACGTAGACACCGAAAACTACGGAGCGCACTATGTGGACCTCGTCATCGGCAATCTGGAACACGTAGACATCGAATTCAACGTATTATTACACCTGGACACCGAAAATTACGAAGCGCACTATGTGGACTTCGTCATCAGCAACCTGGGACACGTGGACATCGAATTCAAGGTATTAATACACGTAGACACCGAAAACTACGGAGCGCACTATGTGGACCTCGTCATCAGCAACCTGGGACACCTAGAAATCGAATTCAATGTATTAATACACGTAGACACCGAAAACTACGGAGCTCACTATCTAGACATCGTCGTCGACAACCTGAGACACCTAGACATTGCATTCAACGTATTATTACACCTGGACACCGAAAACTACGGAGCTCACTATCTAGACATCGTCATCGGCAACCTGGGACACCTAGACATTGCATTCAACGTACGATTACACCTGGACACCGAAAACTATAAAGCGCACTATCTGGATCCCGTCATCGGCAACCTGGGACACGTGGACGTCGAATTCAAAGTATTAATACACGTAGACACCGAAAACCACGGAGCGCACTATGTGGACCTCGTCATCGGCAACCTGGACCACCTAGACATCGAATTCAACGTATTATTACACCTGGACACCGAAAACTATGAAGCGCACTATCTGAATCCCGTCATCGGCAACCTGGGACACGTGGACATCGAATTCAAGGTATTAATACACGTAGACACCAAAAACTACGGAGCGCACTATGTGGACCTCGTCATCGGCAACCTGGAACACGTAGACATCGAATTCAACGTATTATTACACCTGGACACCGAAAATTACGAAGCGCACTATGTGGACCTCGTCATCAGCAACCTGGGACACCTAGAAATCGAATTCAATGTATTAATACACGTAGACACCGAAAACTACGGAGCTCATTATCTAGACATCGTCATCGGCAACCTGGAACACCTAGACATCGCATTCAACGTATTATTACACTTGGACACCGAAAACTACGGAGCTCACTATCTAGACATCGTCATCGGCAACCTGGGACACCTAGACATCGCATTCAACGTATTATTACACCTGGACACCGAAAACTACGGAGCTCACTATCTAGACATCGTCATCAGCAATTTGGGACACCTAGACATCGCATTCAACGTACGATTACACCTGGACACCGAAAACTATGAAGCGCACTATCTGGATCCCGTCATCGGCAACCTGGGACACGTGGACATCGAATTCAAGGTATTAATACACGTAGACACCGAAAACTACGGAGCGCACTATGTGGACCTCGTCATCGGCAATCTGGAACACGTAGACATCGAATTCAACGTATTATTACACCTGGACACCGAAAACTATGAAGCGCACAATCTGTATCTCGTCATCGGCAACCTAGGATACTTAAACATCGAATTCAAGCTTGATTCATAAGAATCAATATATATTATATATATACTTAAATTTAGCTAAATAGAAATCTTCCTTCTGACCGATAAGTATATCGACCTTTAATAATTTATCTACTAGATCGTTCGAAATACGCGCGCGATATCGAAACTGGCGATACCTGCGCCGCCAGTGTCGAAAAAGTGAAAGCGACATTTCTCTGTTATCTGTTTGTTACACGTATGTTATAATGATGAGTAGACGACGTATCTTAATAAAAAATTTTCACATTTGGACTTTGGACTTTGCGTCGCAATATCTCCGTTCGTAGGGCACGTAGCGGAAAATTATATAGGAGATACCCCCCTTATTTTTACCCCAACTATCGATCAAGCCTACTTAGAACTTGATCCGTTCACTCGTTATCGAGATCTCAACATCTCGGGTACTCGCAACCCGTCGCGTCGCGTAAAAGAGACACGGTCGGTCTCGCTCCGCGTATACTTGGCGCGAGACACTACCGTGTCTCTTGACTCGTCGAGATCGCCAACATTGCATCATAAACATGGTGCCGCAAAATTAACTTTGAAGATAATTTTTAATGTCAAATTTTTTTATTGGCTTATTCGATTCTACTCGTCGAGCTGAACAAAAGTCTCAAAGGGACCATATGCCAGAAATCAATATTTTATAGAGAAATCTTTGTTTGAAGTTTTTAGAAGCCAAAATATTTTGTAAAATTAATTGTCATGGGTGCATGTAAAATCTGCTTAATCTACTCTTAACGCTACCCAGGAACAACGAAGTGGGGGTGGTAGATTTTTGTTCTTTTTGGGGTGACTTGATTATTGTGAGTTTCCTTCGCCTCTCACCTCGGGGTGACTTGATTATAGTGAGTTCCCCTCGCCTCTCACTTTATCGTCGTCGACGCTGCCTACGAACAAACAGAACTGACCCATCAGCCCCAATAGCTCTGAGCAGTTGTGCTTGTCTGCCAGAAACTCGATGGATCGGTCGTAATCCTGCGCCACACTTATGGCCCGCCCGTTCACCTGACCTGAACCCTCTGGACTTTTATTTCTAAGGAGCTCTGAAAGCCATTGTTTATGGGTCAGGCAGGGCTTTAAGGACGGCACAGGATTTACGAGATCGCATTGAAGAGGCGGTTGCTACTTTAGCACGAAATCGAGCTGTGCTCTGTAGAGTGCGAGATAATTTGGTGGAGAGACTCCAAGCTTGCATTGATAACGGTGGTGGTCACATCGAAGCTGGCAGACAAGCACAACTGCTCAGAGCTATTGGGACCGATGGGTCAGTTCTGTTTGTTCGTAGGCAGCGTCGACGACGATAAAGTGAGAGGCGAGGGGAACTCACTATAATCAAGTCACCCCGAGGTGAGAGGCGAAGAGAACTCACAATAATCAAGTCACCCCAAAAGGAACAAAAATCTACCACGCCCACTTCGTTGTTCCTGGGTAGCGTTAAGAGTAGATTAAGCAGATTTTACACCCATGATAATTAATTTTACGAAATATTTTGGCTTCTAAAAACTTCAAACAAAGATTTCTCTATGAAATATTGATTTTCGGCATATGGTCTCTTTGAGACTTTTGTTTAGCTCGACGAGTAGAATTGAATAAGCCAATAAAAAAATTTGACATTGTAAATGACCTTCAAAGTTAATTTTGCGGCACCATGTTTATGATGCAATGTTGGCGATCTCGACGAGTAGAATCGACTGGCAAAAGCTTGACCAATAATTTTTCCCTACCCTGTGTACAGAAGTAAATACGGAACGCATATCTTTATTTTATTTTAAAAATTTATTAAAACAAAAACATTTTAGTAAACAGTTTATACGAATTATTTATTTAAATTGTTTGTTATTATCTAATAATTTTTTATAGTAATGAACTTGCAATGACATAAATCTTCTATAGAGAGGTCATCGTCTAATCTGTCCCACGCGTTCACAAGAGCACGATTTTTTATAATTCAACTATATCTTAATCTTGTTAAACGCTTTCCTGCCTTTAAAGTCGTCAGATTTCGACGAGTTGTCGCCTGCAATTCTCCCAATTTTTCTGTAAATAAGAAATTAAAGCAAATGGTATATATTATAATATTTTACGTAATAATTATAAATATGTGTACATAATTATTCCTAACAATTTATATATTAATGTACAAAACTTACTTATAAACATCCATAGGTCATGGATTATCTGTAAATTTATTATTTAATGTCCTGTGGTATCGTTTTATTAAATTACTAGAAGCCCGGGAGTCGTTTTTCTTGAAACTTCATTTGTGTTTCAATATTCTTATTGTGAACAAACATAAGGAGTGTGTCGGGTGGTTGATTTAAAGACGGAAGTTTAACTTTTCTGCATGAATAACACATTTTAGGTGCTTAAGTTTTAAACTTTTTTACTTGACAATGATCACATATTGCATCCATTTTTCCAATTACATTCGGATGAAATTGATATTCGTAATTTGAATCATAACTAAATGCTTCTAATTTCAAATCGGATCGCATAAATGTTTTCATGAATTAAACATGTCGTAACCGGTCTTTTTCTACTCGAGTTTCACACTATTGAATTATTTTCGCCGGCGAAGCATATATTATATATTTCACCTAGTGTATGGCTGCGTTCTGCCGATACTCCGCTAGCCTAGCAATCGTGAGCAGTCGCTCGTTTTCGCTCGTTTCCTCTCCTTTCACCCAATGGATTAAAAGGAGAGGAAACGAGCGACTGCTCACGATTGCTAGGCTAGCGGAGTATCGGCTGAACGCACCCTATAGTATATATAAATCTGCGTTAAAATTTATAACTTATAAAATAGTGTTTAGTACTTCGCCTAGTGTATAGTATATAAATCTTCGTTAATATTTGTAACTTATAAAATTCTATACAAAAAACGTTTTATACTTTTTTTCTCAAGATCAATCATCTTGGTGTCATACATTTTATAAAGTTTCAACTTTTATACATCTCAGAGATAATACATTATTTTCCACACTACTTCGGAGGTATAGTGTTAGGCGCGTTTTTTTTAACGTGGTGTCCCTATTAGGCCTAATCCACTATTTTTCTATATAACGTTTTTTGTAGAGAATTTTTTAAGTTCCATTTTTGCTTCCTCATAGAGGAAACTTTGTTTTCGTGAATTTCATATATGAACCTTTGATTGCGTATAAAGTTGGGTCTAGTCAATCAAATTTAAATGAATTATATATGAAATAGGGGTAGAAGAAACCAACGAAGAGATTGGTTTTTGAGTTTTTTCTGCCAATATGTTCAGATCGTTGTAAAACGTCGAACAATCGCCTTAAAAAAAATGTCCGTCTGTATGTATGTATGTGTGTATGTGTGTGCATATGTTGTCCGTATGTGCTCTAACTTCCGCAAATATTGAGATATCGGGCTGTTTTTTTTTTTTAATCGATAGAGTATCATTCAAGGAAGGTTGGTATTGAATTTGGCGATGATCGGTAAAGGGGTTCTTTTTTAAAAAAATTTTGAATTTTTAAAAAAATGTCCGTGGTAGCTCTAACTTTCGCAAATATTCAGATATCGATCTATTTCTAAATTTATTATATTTTTCAGTCTTTTCTACCCTTATTTCATATATAATTTTTTAAGATTTGGTTGATTAGACCCAGTTTTATACGCGATCAAAGGTCCATAATTTTGATCGCATATAAAGCTAAGTCTAATCAACCGAATTTAAAAGAATTATATATGAAATAGGGGTAGAAAAGACCGAAGTAAAAATTGTTTTTTGAGTTTTTTATACCAATGTGTTGCTTATGTTCGAAAACGTCGAATTTAAATTTTTTTATTCATAAGAATTAGAAAAATTAAAAAATCGGTTTCCAGAACATTGGTAACGAAAAAAATACACACTCTATAGCACTCGCCGGAAAATTCTACCCCTAATTTATATGGTTTTAATAGAAATTCGGTCTAATAGTTTTTAAGTTAATAACGTTTTTTTTTAATTTTTCTAATTCTTACGGGTGATGTATTTCCCGGAAAGTTCTACTCCAATTTCATATATAATTCTTTAAGATTTGGTTGATTAGACTTAGCTTTATATGCGATCAAAGGTCCATAATTTTGATTGCTTCCTCTAATGAGGAAGCCAAAACAAATAAATATAAATAATTATGGTTTAAAATAGAGAAAGCAATGTAGGTTTCTTAAAAAATATGCTTACTTAAAAAACATGAGGAAGCAATGTACAAGTTTCTACTTGCACCCTGTTTTATAATAATCTCATCAGAAATAAATATTGTTTGGTTCTTTACTGAATCAATCTGTGAGAGAAAATTTTCCAAAAGTGCATTTGTTGCCGAATTCTGACTTAATTATAGGACTTCTGAATATACTATATTTTTAGTTTTATTTCCCTTTAGTATCAGAATATATTGATTTTTAGCGTTTCCTATTCTAGATAAACCAACATAAAGTTGTCCGTGTGAGAAACACTCTTTTCTTAAATCTATGCCTACAAATTTGAAAGTTTGTCCTTGTGATTTATTAATCGTTAACGCAAAAGAAACTTTAACTGGAAATTGTAAACGTTTGAAGGAAAATGGTAAGTCATTTGAAATCATTGGAATACGCGGAATATACGCTAACTCCCCTTCTGCGGGGCCGATAAGTATAATGGCTTCAATGATGTTGTTACGCAATTCTTTAATTTGAAGTCGCGTACCATTGCATAATTTCGGTGGAATTAAGTTGCGCAATAAGATGATTGGTATACCAATCTTCAAAATCAGACGGTGTGGTGGAAAACCAGACGGATTTAAACTATTTAAAAATTCTTGGGGATAATATACTGTATCTTCCATATTAACCACAGTATCGATTGATTTGTACTCTTTATTATTCCCTTTAATTTTTTTCGAAATGATATCATTAATGTCATTCACAGATTCGTTTCTTGGAGATACAATGACTCTTTCACACAACCATTTATAATTTTTCTGCAATAAACATTCCACATTTGGATAAATCTTCGTAATTAAATCATTTGTACTTACCCACTTGTCCCAGTTTTTGGTCAATTTCTATTAAACTATTATCATTAGAAATATTTTCATCGCCAAGGTGCAGTAACTTTGTCGTAAAATCACTTTCTCCTCCTCCTAAACTGGCTCTCATATTGGTTCGCAATTCAAATGTCTGTATGGTACTCCACATTGCCGAGGATTTCAAACATGCTTTAACTATATCAGCGCGGGTTCCCCTTACAATTACAGCAATTACAGGTAATGTCTGTCGAAAATCGCCTGCAAAAACTAAAGTTACGCCACCCATTAATTTTTCACTATGTCTCAAATCTTGGAGTGTTCGATTGATCGTTTCCATATGTGCCCTATGGCTCATTGCGCATTCATCCCATATAAGTAAGGAAATCTCTTGTAATACTTTACCTAGTGGTCCATTTTTACGTATTGAGCAAACAATTTCTTGCTGTACAGATACATTTAGGGGTAATGTTACCGTTTTTCTACCACTTAATAACGTTGCTGCTATACCTGATGAAGCAACAGCTAAATCCATTTTACCAGAAGATCTAACTTTAGCTAATATAAGGTTAGTGAGAAATGTCTTTCCTGCACCTCCAGGTGCGTCTATGAAAAATATCTTTCCCTCATTTTGCTCGACGCTATCTAGTATTTTGTTAAATGCTTGACGTTGATCCGGCACTAACTTAGGTTAATTTTCTTTGATACATGCATTTAACTGATTACTGTCATATGGTTGTTTCAGTATTGCTTCAAAAAGATTATGATTTAAACGATTTGTTGACGGTAAACCAAATTTAGTCAAGTTTTTTTCATTTAATTCTAAAAGTTTATCTTCAATTTGAATCAAACCTTTATTGTAAATATTTTCATCAAATTGCAAAGTAAAATCGT
>JASTWP010003220.1:0-27970 GCA_030770255.1 Temnothorax ravouxi
TTTCTAATTCTTACGGGTGATGTATTTCCCGGAAAGTTCTACTCCAATTTCATATATAATTCTTTAAGATTTGGTTGATTAGACTTAGCTTTATATGCGATCAAAGGTCCATAATTTTGATTGCTTCCTCTAATGAGGAAGCCAAAACAAATAAATATAAATAATTATGGTTTAAAATAGAGAAAGCAATGTAGGTTTCTTAAAAAATATGCTTACTTAAAAAACATGAGGAAGCAATGTACAAGTTTCTACTTGCACCCTGTTTTATAATAATCTCATCAGAAATAAATATTGTTTGGTTCTTTACTGAATCAATCTGTGAGAGAAAATTTTCCAAAAGTGCATTTGTTGCCGAATTCTGACTTAATTATAGGACTTCTGAATATACTATATTTTTAGTTTTATTTCCCTTTAGTATCAGAATATATTGATTTTTAGCGTTTCCTATTCTAGATAAACCAACATAAAGTTGTCCGTGTGAGAAACACTCTTTTCTTAAATCTATGCCTACAAATTTGAAAGTTTGTCCTTGTGATTTATTAATCGTTAACGCAAAAGAAACTTTAACTGGAAATTGTAAACGTTTGAAGGAAAATGGTAAGTCATTTGAAATCATTGGAATACGCGGAATATACGCTAACTCCCCTTCTGCGGGGCCGATAAGTATAATGGCTTCAATGATGTTGTTACGCAATTCTTTAATTTGAAGTCGCGTACCATTGCATAATTTCGGTGGAATTAAGTTGCGCAATAAGATGATTGGTATACCAATCTTCAAAATCAGACGGTGTGGTGGAAAACCAGACGGATTTAAACTATTTAAAAATTCTTGGGGATAATATACTGTATCTTCCATATTAACCACAGTATCGATTGATTTGTACTCTTTATTATTCCCTTTAATTTTTTTCGAAATGATATCATTAATGTCATTCACAGATTCGTTTCTTGGAGATACAATGACTCTTTCACACAACCATTTATAATTTTTCTGCAATAAACATTCCACATTTGGATAAATCTTCGTAATTAAATCATTTGTACTTACCCACTTGTCCCAGTTTTTGGTCAATTTCTATTAAACTATTATCATTAGAAATATTTTCATCGCCAAGGTGCAGTAACTTTGTCGTAAAATCACTTTCTCCTCCTCCTAAACTGGCTCTCATATTGGTTCGCAATTCAAATGTCTGTATGGTACTCCACATTGCCGAGGATTTCAAACATGCTTTAACTATATCAGCGCGGGTTCCCCTTACAATTACAGCAATTACAGGTAATGTCTGTCGAAAATCGCCTGCAAAAACTAAAGTTACGCCACCCATTAATTTTTCACTATGTCTCAAATCTTGGAGTGTTCGATTGATCGTTTCCATATGTGCCCTATGGCTCATTGCGCATTCATCCCATATAAGTAAGGAAATCTCTTGTAATACTTTACCTAGTGGTCCATTTTTACGTATTGAGCAAACAGTTTCTTGCTGTACAGATACATTTAGGGGTAATGTTACCGTTTTTCTACCACTTAGTAACGTTGCTGCTATACCTGATGAAGCAACAGCTAAATCCATTTTACCAGAAGATCTAACTTTAGCTAATATAAGGTTAGTGAGAAATGTCTTTCCTGCACCTCCAGGTGCGTCTATGAAAAATATCTTTCCCTCATTTTGCTCGACGCTATCTAGTATTTTGTTAAATGCTTGACGTTGATCCGGCACTAACTTAGGATAATTTTCTTTGATACATGCATTTAACTGATTACTGTCATATGGTTGTTTCAGTATTGCTTCAAAAAGATTATGATTTAAACGATTTGTTGACGGTAAACCAAATTTAGTCAAGTTTTTTTCATTTAATTCTAAAAGTTTATCTTCAATTTGAATCAAACCTTTATTGTAAATATTTTCATCAAATTGCAAAGTAAAATCGTATTTTTGATGACGTATCCTATTTAGTATGTCTTCACAAAGATCTTTTTTAAAAGTTTCCCATAGTTTAAGTGGTTCTGATGGCTGGCAAAATAATAATAGAGGAAAGTCCCCTATTATGAGATAGGCTCCTAATATGCGACAGCGAGGTTTCTGCTAAACTAATAGGCCCTATCTGTTGGTTCCACCATGAACTTATTGCCCTTGGGGTAAAACTTATTTAGTGGAAAATTTATTGTTTGATCGTGCGTGTAGTCGTTGCAGAGAAAGAAATTCTGAAATTGGATGTTGTCAAGTGCCATGGATATGAGTCTTTAAACCTTGTTTATTATATAATTAATAAATATTTGGCAATAAGTTCTGCATGCAGTGATAGAGTAAGGATAATTTAAATTATTACTCAAGAAAATTAAAAAAAATTAATTTTAAATGTAGAAAATTTATTTTGAAAGTAGAATGTATTTTCTTAAAATTGTTTTAAAAAAATTAAAAGAAATAAAATTTTCGTAATATTAAAATAAAAAATTGATGTGTATTCGAGAAAATGATTCGTCTTTTGTTTTAAGGTTTAGAAATTAATCAAGAGACACGGTAGTGTCTCGCGCCAAGTATACGCGGAGCGAGACCGACCGTGTCTCTTTTACGCGACGCGACGGGTTGCGAGTACCCGAGATGTTGAGATCTCGATAACGAGTGAACGGATCAAGTTCTAAGTAGGCTTGATCGATAGTTGGGGTAAAAATAAGGGGGGTATCTCCTATATAATTTTCCGCTACGTGCCCTACGAACGGAGATATTGCGACGCAAAGTCCAAATGTGAAAATTTTTTATTAAGATACGTCGTCTACTCATCATTATAACATACGTGTAACAAACAGATAACAGAGAAATGTCGCTTTCACTTTTTCGACACTGGCGGCGCAGGTATCGCCAGTTTCGATATCGCGCGCGTATTTCGAACGATCTAGTAGATAAATTATTAAAGGTCGATATACTTATCGGTCAGAAGGAAGATTTCTATTTAGCTAAATTTAAGTATATATATAATATATATTGATTCTTATGAATCAAGCTTGAATTCGATGTTTAAGTATCCTAGGTTGCCGATGACGAGATACAGATTGTGCGCTTCATAGTTTTCGGTGTCCAGGTGTAATAATACGTTGAATTCGATGTCTACGTGTTCCAGATTGCCGATGACGAGGTCCACATAGTGCGCTCCGTAGTTTTTGGTGTCTACGTGTATTAATACCTTGAATTCGATGTCCACGTGTCCCAGGTTGCCGATGACGGGATCCAGATAGTGCGTTTCATAGTTTTCGGTGTCCAGGTGTAATCGTACGTTGAATGCGATGTCTAGGTGTCCCAAATTGCTGATGACGATGTCTAGATAGTGAGCTCCGTAGTTTTCGGTGTCCAGGTGTAATAATACGTTGAATGCGATGTCTAGGTGTCCCAGGTTGCCGATGACGATGTCTAGATAGTGAGCTCCGTAGTTTTCGGTGTCCAAGTGTAATAATACGTTGAATGCGATGTCTAGGTGTTCCAGGTTGCCGATGACGATGTCTAGATAATGAGCTCCGTAGTTTTCGGTGTCTACGTGTATTAATACATTGAATTCGATTTCTAGGTGTCCCAGGTTGCTGATGACGAGGTCCACATAGTGCGCTTCGTAATTTTCGGTGTCCAGGTGTAATAATACGT
Organism: Temnothorax ravouxi; assembly: GCA_030770255.1. Taxonomy (NCBI): domain Eukaryota; kingdom Metazoa; phylum Arthropoda; class Insecta; order Hymenoptera; family Formicidae; genus Temnothorax; species Temnothorax ravouxi. The sequence continues at coordinate 3,633 of JASTWP010003220.1, forward strand.
TGAATTCGATGTCTACGTGTTCCAGGTTGCCGATGACGAGGTCCACATAGTGCGCTCCGTAGTTTTTGGTGTCTACGTGTATTAATACCTTGAATTCGATGTCCACGTGTCCCAGGTTGCCGATGACGGGATTCAGATAGTGCGCTTCATAGTTTTCGGTGTCCAGGTGTAATAATACGTTGAATTCGATGTCTAGGTGGTCCAGGTTGCCGATGACGAGGTCCACATAGTGCGCTCCGTGGTTTTCGGTGTCTACGTGTATTAATACTTTGAATTCGACGTCCACGTGTCCCAGGTTGCCGATGACGGGATCCAGATAGTGCGCTTTATAGTTTTCGGTGTCCAGGTGTAATCGTACGTTGAATGCAATGTCTAGGTGTCCCAGGTTGCCGATGACGATGTCTAGATAGTGAGCTCCGTAGTTTTCGGTGTCCAGGTGTAATAATACGTTGAATGCAATGTCTAGGTGTCTCAGGTTGTCGACGACGATGTCTAGATAGTGAGCTCCGTAGTTTTTGGTGTCTACGTGTATTAATACATTGAATTCGATTTCTAGGTGTCCCAGGTTGCTGATGACGAGGTCCACATAGTGCGCTCCGTAGTTTTCGGTGTCTACGTGTATTAATACCTTGAATTCGATGTCCACGTGTCCCAGGTTGCTGATGATGAAGTCCACATAGTGCGCTTCGTAATTTTCGGTGTCCAGGTGTAATAATACGTTGAATTCGATGTCTACGTGTTCCAGATTGCCGATGACGAGGTCCACATAGTGCGCTCCGTAGTTTTCGGTGTCTACGTATATTAATACCTTGAAATTGATGTCTAGGTGTCCCAGGTTGCTGATGACGAGGTCCAGATAACGCGCTCCGTAGTTTTTGGTGTCTAGGTGTAATAATACCTTGAATTTGATGTCTACGTGTTCCAGGTTGCCGATAACGAAGTCCACATAGTGCGCTTCGTAGTTTTTGGTGACTAGGTGTATTAATAACTTTAAATCCGAATGTAGGACACGTAGATATTAAATTTGAGGTATTAATACACGTAGACACTGAAAACTACGAAGCGCACTATGTGGATCTCGTCATCGGCAACGTGGGACACCTAGACATCGAATTCAACGTATTATTACACCTGGACACCAAAAACTATGGAGCGCATTATTTGTAACCCGTTATCGGCAACCTGGGATACCTAGACATCGAATTCAAACTTAATTTATAAGAATCGACTTAAAAATTTCCTAGCGGCAGAACTAAAATTATGTCATGACATAATAAAAATTCGTTGAATTAAAATTATGTCTAAACATAATAAAAACTAGACAAATTAAAATTATGTCTAGACATAATAAAAATTGGATGAATTAAAATTATGTCTTGACATAATAAAAATAGGATGCATTAAAATTATGTCTGACATAAAAATAATTCCGCATTTTTATTATGTGTATACACATAATTTTAATTCATACAATTTTTATTATGTGTACACATAATTTGTTTTTGAATGAATGTAAAACGTATTTGTTACAATATCTATCCATTGTTGAAAATCGATATGCGCGACAAAAGCTCTTGTATATCATTAATTATGTTATTATTTATTATATATATTTCTATCCATATATTTTCAGTATTATTATTGTTACATTAGAAAAATTATTAGCATTTAGGATACGAATCTTTTTCCGTTAGTTTATAAGTTTCATGATTAAAAAGATCATGTCGTATTATTAACATATACCTAAGATTTATAGAATCGTTATTAATTTTATTATATATTTTAATTGCGCGAATCTTAAATATGTTTTGTAAAAATTATGCATAATATTCCTATGCAAGGATACTTGTTTAATTATTTCTTCCTATTGCATTTAAGTATATAGAAAAATATACAATTTTTATGTGTTTGCACTTTATATTTAATGAGCAGGCAATTAAATATATATGATTCAATTTGCACTACGTTTACATGACACCGTTAATCGGGTTTTATAACATCGGTAGTTGTCAGGAAGACCAATCGTAATCATTCTTCAGAAGAATGGAATAGTTGTGATTGACTGGCCTAAGAACTACCGATGTTATAAAACCCGATCAACAGTGCCATGTAAACGTAGTTTATGTCTCTTTATAGACTCACATAATTATATACTTTTAAATCTTTTTCTTTTCTAAAATTCAATCAATTGAATAGCAAAAACTACGTTATCATATTATATATTTTTGGTACGTAGTGTGCAAATGTATTTTGAAATGAAGATTATATATTTTCTACTGAATTATTTACACACACGTGCGGTTTCAGAGAATCATTTTTCGCCAACTCAAATATGTTCCTACTCAACTGTCAAAATATGAAAGATAATTTTATCTAGTTGTAACATTCGCTTGAATTCCCGAAATAATTTTCAAGGATGTGAGTACGATTATATATATTGTATTATTTAATATTTATAATTAATAGAAAATTATAAACGATGCGTTATGTATGAGAAATTTGACAGAATTGCTTTTATCAAATAGAATTAATTTGCGATTAGTTGAAGGAAATAAAAGAATAAACAAATCAGGTAAGTTTGAGACACGTGTTACAGGTGTCCATCTGTAATTATCAAAAACATCGATACCTGTAAATATCGGTACATATACAATTGCGAACAACACTCAGTAAGACACGCGAATAAAAATAAATAAAAAATTTTACAGTTAACGACTTATTAACATTAATCATGCTATATTGCGATTACGTTTTATGTTGAAATTGAAAAATATATACAAGGTGTACAACTAAAAGGGTTACAGATTATTATTTTTAAAAAACTAAGCAAAATATTAAATTGTTGTTTTCTTTAGAAATAATAGTCCGTAACACTTTCAGCTTCATACCTTGTATATACTGTTTATAAGATTATAAGATATATTGTTTATAAGATTAAGACGCGTAACACACTACAAAAAGGCGTGATATCCGTACAAAAATATCTTTTTAAAAAAAGGTAAAAAAGGCGCCAAGTACACGCATAGTAGTGTATATGTATTATGTTGTTACCCCGTTATGTTGTTACCTCGAAAAAAACAAAGTGGTAGTATTATACCTCCAAATAGTTTTACCCTGTACATACTGTTTATAAAATGCGTAATACTACAAAAAGGCGTGATATCCGTACAAAACTACTTTTTAAAAAAAAAGGTAAAAAAAGGCGCCAAGTACACGCATAGTAGTGTATATGTTGTTACCTCGAAAAAAGAGAAAGTGATAGTATTATACCTCGAAAAAATATAAGTAACAAGTGGTAGACATAATCTTTATATCTCGAAAAATCTCGAAAAAATCTAAGCAGTAGTATCTTTATTTCCGAAAAATTATAACCCAAGTGATACACATCACAAAATTATGTTACCTTATCAAAAAAAAGAGTCGCGCTTCAAGTGATCTATTACAATTACAAAAAAGAAATGATATTTCTTTAAATTACAGCGCCAATTACAGAGAAAACATATATATTGCCTCAAAAAATAATTGTTGCACTACCTACTTTGAAAAATCTTTACATTGTGTCAATTAGAAAAGAATTTATGATAACAATTTTATAAGATTAAAAAATTTTATTTAAATTTTACAAGGGAATACAAGGTATTTAAATACAAAGTTTACATGTGTATTTTTTAGTGGTCACAAAGAATTACAGAGGTAACAGTACAAAATAAAAATATTAAAATATCCAACGAGGGATGTCTTTTATCGCAAAATATATACGGCTCATAGAGCTTTACAATCTGTACATACTGTTTGTAAGATAAAGATATACTGTTTCTAAGATGCGTAACACTACAAAATGCATGATATCAGTACAAAATTACCTTTTTCAAAAAGGTAAAAAAAAGGCGCCAAGTACACGCGTAGTTGTTACCTCGAAAAAAAACCAAATGGTAGTATCATTAATTTTAAATTTAAAAATATTTTAATAAAACCCAAATGGTACGTAATATATCTTTGTACCTCGAAAAAACCCAAAAGTGGGTAGGTAGTATCTTTATTTTCACAAAATTATATTACCTAACTTAACTCAAGTGACATGTATTTCAATAAAAGGGATGTGAAATCTTTATTTTCTTCTTCACAAAATTATATTACCTAACTTAACTCAAGTGACATGTATTTCAAAAAAAGATGTGAAATCTTTAAATTAAATTGCGCCAATTGTAAAAAAAATATGTATATTGCTTTGAAAGATAATTGTTATGCAACTATACTTTAAAGAAATAAAACCCAAGTGGTATCTTCGTATTTCTATTCAAGGGTCTTCCTATTCTAAACCAAGTGATAATAGCTTCTTAATTCTCTTTAACAAATTTTTAATATTACAAAGAATCATTTTAATTACAAAGAATTAAAGAAGTAACGGACAAAATAAAAATATTTAAAACAAAATAAATAAATTTTTTTGTAAAAAAACTTGGCGCTGCATTTTTACTCCTGTCGCATTCTTCTCTAAATTATGTTTATTGTTTTTCATTTAATAAAAAATCTCAGTACTAATGTTTAAATTTTAATGTTTAAATTTCAAAGTCTAGCAGCGCCAAGTTTTTTTTACAAAAAAATTTATTTATTTTGTTTTAAATATTTTTATTTTGTCCGTTACTTCTTTAATTCTTTGTAATTAAAATGATTCTTTGTAATATTAAAAATTTGTTAAAGAGAATTAAGAAGCTATTATCACTTGGTTTAGAATAGGAAGACCCTTGAATAGAAATACGAAGATACCACTTGGGTTTTATTTCTTTAAAGTATAGTTGCATAACAATTATCTTTCAAAGCAATATACATATTTTTTTTACAATTGGCGCAATTTAATTTAAAGATTTCACATCTTTTTTTGAAATACATGTCACTTGAGTTAAGTTAGGTAATATAATTTTGTGAAGAAGAAAATAAAGATTTCACATCCCTTTTATTGAAATACATGTCACTTGAGTTAAGTTAGGTAATATAATTTTGTGAAAATAAAGATACTACCTATCCACTTTTGGGTTTTTTCGAGGTACAAAGATATATTACGTACCATTTGGGTTTTATTAAAATATTTTTAAATTTAAAATTAATGATACTACCATTTGGTTTTTTTTCGAGGTAACAACTACGCGTGTACTTGGCGCCTTTTTTTTACCTTTTTGAAATAGAAATTACAGAAAAATCTAAAAAAATACATTTATTGATTAGAAAAAAAGTGAAAAAAAAGAAAAACAGAAAATTAATAACATATTGATGAAATAAGTTTTAGTGAAAATAAAAGTGTTGTAAGATTTAAAAATTAAAAAAAAAACGTATTTAGAAAAAAATATTAAAAGAAAAAAGATAAAATTAATTTGTTAAAAAAAAGAGAAAAAATTAATAACATTTTTAGGAGATAAGTTTTAGTGAAAATAAGAAGGAAATAACGTGGGATAAAGTTTTTGGATCGTTAAAATTAATAGAAATTGTTAAAAAAAGACATTTATTTATTAGAAAAAAAGTAAAATTAAGTTGTAAAAAAAGAGAAAATTAATAACATTTTGGTGAAATAAATTTTAGTAAAAATAAGAGTACATTATACATTTTATAGATATTACTCACCAGAAAATTCTACCCCTGTTTCATATATAATTCTTTAAGATTCCGTCAATTATTTTCCGAAAAATTAAAGAAATTAGAAAAATCGGTTTCCAGAAGATCGGTAACGAAAAACTATACACCCTATAACACTCCTCGGAAAATTCTACCCCTACTTCATGTACAATACTTTCAAAATCGGTCCAATAGTTTCTAAGATTACTCCGAACAACAGTCCAAACTTTTCCCTTTATATAATAGTAGAGATTATTTAATATTTGTCCGTTTAAGCTTCCGATACGTTGAAAATCGGGTTGGTGCTACTCGTTTTATCAAAAAACGGCCGTAATAGCGAAAGTAACGTTATTGGGATCGACGATCGACGCGCGACGTCTCACATATAGCGACATGTCTGATTTAATATTATGAAACTGTCACAATATCTTTCAGGTAATGACGTCAAAGCCATTAAGCCTTTGTAAGTATTTCCTCTGATTGCTTCGAATTTGCTCTCTTTTTTCCTATGATTTTTCTAATATTTTTGCATAACGCCTATAAAATATTATAAAGATTTAAATAAATAATTAAAAATATTTAATATGAATTGTTATTGTATGCATATAATATTTTTAATATATACGTTAAAAATATTATGCATACAATAATAAAGATTGAGATTGAGATTAAGAGAGACTAGAGAGAGAGGGAGGGAGGGAGAGAGAGAGGGAGAGAGAGAGAGAGAGAGAGAGAGAGAGAGAGAGAGAGAGAGAGAGAGAGAGAGAGAGAGAGAGAGAGAGAGAGAGAGAGAGAGAGAGAGAGAGAGAGAGAGAGAATTGATACCTGCGTGAATAATGGAAATAACATCCTTTCTTGCGTCTTATTAACTTCAGCAGATATGGTAAGAACGTTAAAAAAGCTTTTTGAAGATCAAATTCTAAATCGGTCATTACTGTTCGTGGACGCAATGACGGTGCTAATTTAGTGACTATATATTCTAATTGGTTAATAATCTGTACATTTCCTTCGTTCCATGATAACCTACGCAAAAGGTATTCCTTAGAATAGAAAAATATGTAAAAAAAAAAAAATAATTTTTATGTTTAGAATCATTGTTACAACTTTTTAAATAGATATTATTAATAAATTTTAAATAACTTACATGATTAAATTTTTGAGCCATTAATGTAAAAAATTGTCGTGTCTTATTAACAGTTGTACTTTTATTTTTATTTTCTAATAAAATAGAAGCAGTTTTAAACGTAGCGTCAGCAAATATTTCTTCAGTAGCGCCCGTTTTGCATAAAGTCCGAATAAGACGCAAGAAAAGATGTTATTTCCATTATTCACAGGTATCAATTCTCTCTCTCTCTCTCTCTCTCTCTCTCTCTCTCTCTCTCTCTCTCTCTCTCTCTCTCTCTCTCTCTCTCTCTCTCTCTCTCTCTCTCTCTCTCTCTCTCTCTCTCTCTCTCTCTCTCTTTCTCTCTCTTTCTCTTTCTCTCTCAATCTTAATCTCAATCTCAATCTTTATTATTGTATGCATAATATTTTTAACATATATATTAAAAATATTATATGCATACAATAACAATTCATATTAAATATTTTTAATTATTTATTTAAATCTTTATAATATTTTATAGGCGTTATGCAAAAATATTAGAAAAATCATAGGAAAAAAGAGAGCAAATTTGAAGCAATCAGAGGAAATACTTACAAAGGCTTAATGGCTTTGGCGTCATTACCTGAAAAAGATATTATGACAGTTTTTCATAATATTAAATCAGACATATCGCTATATATGAGACGTCGATCCCAATAACGTGACTTTCGCTATTACGGCCGTTTTTTGATAAAACGAGTAGCACCAACTCGATTTTCAACGTATCGGAAGCTTAAACGGACAAATATTAAATAATTTAATAAAACGATACCACAGGACATTAAATCATAAATTTACAGATAATCCATGACTTATGGATGTTTATAAGTAAGTTTTGTACATTAATATATAAATTATGTTAGAAATAACTATGTACACATATTTATAATTATTACGTAAAATATTATTATATATACATTTGCTTTAATTTCTTATTTACAGAAAAATTGGGAGAATTGCAGGCGACAACTCGTCGAAATCTGACGACTTTAAAGGCAAGAAAGCGTTTAACAAGATTAAGATATAGTTGGATTATAAAAAATCGTGCTCTTGTGAACGCGTGGGACAGATTAGACGATGGCCTCTCTATAAAAGATTTTTGTCATTGCAAGTTCATTACTATAAAAAATTATTAGATTCGTATAGATAATAACAATCTAAGATCTAACACACACGCACGCACGCATGCACGCGCGCGCGCGCGCGCGCGCACACACACACACACACACACACATTTTCTTTTTTTTCTTTTTATTGTCTTGTTTTATCGTGATGCGAGGGAGAGGTAGAGCGACCGAGGAAGAAGCAGAGAGACAGAGGCAGAGGCAGAGGCAGAGACACAGACAGAGGTAGAGGAAGAGGTAGAGGCGGAGCTGGTGAAAAAAATATATATCGGGCATCAACATATATATTATTATCAAAAATAATCTTCAATAAATAATAAAGTAACAATTAATATCTATATTTTATTTAGGCACATAGCTCTCTCTACTCCTAAATTTAACTCCTAAATCTTTTCCTTCCTGAATTAGTGTTTATAAATATTTATTTTATTTTATTTACAATTTTTACATTTATAAATAAATAAATAAATATATTTTTTTTTAATATGCATGTATGTATATATATATATATATATATATATATATATATATATAATGCATATTTAAAAGTTATAAATATAAAAATTGTAAATATGACTAAATAAATATTTACAAATGTGACGTAGCGCATCGTCGATTTGCCAACTCGAGACTTAGCAGTCGGCGAGGCACGAGACAGGATACCCGAAATGCGTGGCATCGTGGATGTGGATGGTCGTGGCAACGTCGCATAGCCGGCGCGTGCCGCCGCGGCCGCATTATCATGCATTACCAACGCTTTGGACATAGCACGGAACAGAACCAAAAGATCGTGCACATAGCACGGAACAGAACCTATAGAGCGTGCACATAACGCGTTACCCATCAGAAATTTTCGTGGACATGGCTACGTAGTTCAATGTGCACGTTTTGTGCACATAGAGGCGCTCGTGGACGGGGACCACCTAAAACGCGGCCGTGACCACTCTCATTCTTCTCTCTGACAGGAGTAACACTACCGACCTCTGTCGGGTTGCTTAGCTGCGAGTCCGTATTTTATTTATTATAAATTTTTTAGGAGCCAAAATGGAAAATCCGGCTATGTACCAGCTTGCGGCTGATCTTACTGATTAAAACGAGCATAAGTTTAATGAGATTCGTTAATTAATTTGGCTAAACTTTGGGATAAGCCGTTCCTAAGCAGCTTTGCAGCTCTAAGCAAGCCTGCAAGCCAAAATGGAAAATCCGGCTATGTACCAGCTTGCGGCTGATCTTACTGATTAAAACGAGCATAAGTTTAATGAGATTCGTTAATTAATTTGGCTAAACTTTGGGATAAGCCGTTCCTAAGCAACTTTGCAGCTCTAAGCAAGCCTGCAAGGCTTCCCAAATTAATCCCAAATTAATTAACGAATCTCATTAAACTTATGCTCGTTTTAATCAGTAAGATCAGCCGCAAGCTGGTACATAGCCGGATTTTCCATTTTGGCTCCTAAAAAATTTATAATAAATAAAATACGGACTCGCAGCTAAGCAACCCGACAGAGGTCGGTAGTGTTACTCCTGTCGACCCTTAAGCAGGGCCTCAGCAAACTCTTGTATATTGTGTTAAACTTATACAAAATTAAGTTATAATTAATTATTATGTTTAATTATAAGAAAAAAGTAAAAATATGTCTATTTAGAAATTTTTTATTTTTTGGTAAATTTTATTGTCAGAACGATATGGCAACGCTGCGCTTTTCAGGGCGCTGATTGTAAAATGTGAAGTTGATAACAAAAGTGTCAATGTAACTGTTAATTTCATTAATCAAAAAATATTGTGACATTTTCTTTTTATCAAAGAGAGATTTTATAATGATAATGAGTGATAAGAAACATAAATTGAGGATTCAGCAAACGAAAAAGGATTGAAAAGAATTAAAACGGGATTGCCAGGAATTCAATTAAGGACTTTTCGAATTCCATTTTGTCCAAAAAAGGGATTAAAATAGTTGCAATATCATATGGAATTCCTTATTTTGGAAAGAACTTGTCTTTTTTTAATCCTATCTAATTCCGACACAAAAACGTAACAAAAATGAATACCACTGAATGCCAGGTTAGGGATTGGAAAGTTTTGTCATAAATTCCATTGAATACCATTGATTCCGTTAACGAAATGAATACCATTGAATGCCAAATTAGGAATTGCTAGGAATTAAAAATTTCCGTATTGAATTCCATTGAATTCCGTCTATTCTATATTGAAACTATTTCAATCCCTTTTTTTGACAAAATGGAATTCCTGGCAATCCTGTTTTAATTCTTTTCAATCTTTTTTCGTTTGCTGGGGAGTATAATGTGGGAAAAAATAAGGGACAATTTGTGAAAATAAAAGTGAAGCAGCGCACTCAAAATATTATCAATTCTATAAAGAAAAGATTCAATAAGGTAAGGTTACAGAAACGGTAATATTATTAATTAAATAACTGGAAGAACAAGATAATTGGCATTGTAACTGTAATTTATATTTTGGTAAAGGAGTCCGATTTTGCAAATTATCTAGTTTTTAATGGACGTCGACTTGTAGAAATTAAAATGCTTGCAGCTGAACTGTGGTGTACTGCTTGTGACATGCCTTTATCATTAAAAAATATTAAATCAGAACAATTATTTGGTTTTGCAAGTATTTTCCAAATTCAATGCAAAATATGTGACAAGATTTATTTTTTAAAACATAATAAATAGTTGATAATAAACCGTACGTAATGAACTGAAGTGTGACATAAGCGCACAGAGCTTGCAGCGTTGCCAAATCATTCCTTGAAAATCGCCATTAAAAATATTCATCTATAAACCACATTTCAAGTCAACTTTTAACATAAATATTTTGTTTAAATATTCGGTGACTCGGTATTTTTATCGGCACTATCGAAAGTATAGAGTTTAGCGAATATGTAGCGCAGTTAATATTTAATATCTTAAATTATTTAATAAACAAATTATTACATTGAAGTGTGGAAAATAGACTTTTTCGATAACGTCACATATAAAATATCGAATTTTCAAAGTCATAATTCTTCTTTATATGTTCGGTAATGTGGTTTAATTTTTTTTCTGGCGTAAAGATATGCATTTTAACTTTCTCGTACCAAAAAATCAGTTAAGGTAGCTACTGCATTAGAGAAAACAAAGATTTTTGATTGGCATTAAACTATGTTATTCTATAGGGCATTATACGTGATCAGGAATTAATTCACGATTTTTTACCACGTAATTACGGAAATATAAGCATTCAAAGTTGGTCAGTTTTACATTAGGTTATATGTGAACGACGTGCAAAATCGTAATTAACGAGTTTTTACGAGTATTTTAAAAAAAGATTGAAATTTGGAAAACAGAAGATCTTATCAATTAACAGAATAGTACATTTCTTTCGCCAGTATAATAAAACACTCAAGTAATTTCTTTGAATCGACCGTGACTGGCAATAAATAACGTCTCATCGATATGAACGTTGAAAAACTGTGAGCCAACTTGGTTTGTCAGATTCACACAGCACTTTTTTCGGATCAATCATCGAGGCATTATTAATTTCGACCATGGGTTTTGGTCAGTTGATGTAATTTCTAAATTAAATAGTTTTTAAAATTTTTTGCGAAAAATATTACTCCAGCCAGGGTTTGAACCTGGAACCTCCCGTATACCGTGCGGGTGTCGTGCCAATTCGACCACTGAGGCTGTGGTAATACCCCTGCAGGGGTAATTTTTCAACGTTCATATCGAAGAGACGTTATTTATTGCCAGTCACGGTCGATTCAAAGAAATTACTTGAGTGTCTTATCAATTAAACTATTACGAATGATTTAAAAGAAAAAAAACGTTAGTTTACCATTGTAATAAAAAGATATTCAATATTAAAGCAAACAAAATGTAGCTAACAGAGAAGCTCTGGCTAGGTTGCGTCATCGGAAGCGTCACTCGGGTGTGCTCCTTTCTCCTTCTAACTTGCTGAGATAGAAGAAGAGGGGAGTAGGCTCGTGTGCGCTCGGGTGACGTTTCCGAACGCAGTCAGTCAGCTGGCAACAGCGCGGACCGCACCTAACCTCACTGTCGGCGCCAATGTAAAAATAATCAGAATTAATGACCCAAAACTTCCAGAAAGTCATTTTTTATCATTATTATGATAGTTGAGAAACTTTACGACTATATTGCACCCAATTTTTTAGATTTTTGTTACAGTCGTTTTGACAAATGTGAAGTTGGTACCCCTGTGTAAGACACTTCGTTTTTAATTAATTACCTGTATCTGGGATTAATTATATGGTGTTATTATACATTTCTAGAGACTAGAAGTTGCACGGAACAAGGTGATACCAAATATACATTTTTTAATACATTAATAAAAATTTTTTTTCGAGTGCTCTATTTTGACTCACGACAACGCAGTATCTACCTTAATTCTTAAGACTTTGGTGTCATGAAAGGAATACCTTAAATTAAAAAGTTGTAGCTAATAAACTAATAAACTAATAGATAATGCATTAATAAACAGGGACATTATTTTGAACATATTTTATAATTTAATTAAAAATTATTTTTCTTTTACTTTTAATAAAATTGTTGTCCTTCTGAATGGTCTCATTAACCTTTTATAATTATCACTTTTTTAAGTAAATTTTTTGAAGAAGCGTTTCCGTACCTAATGTTTATATAAGGAACTTTTTTGTTCTAAATTCAATTTCTTGTAAGACCCTGAAGTTTCATTGACCTAACCTGGAACGCCCTGTATACATATATAAAGATAAAATTCTCGACTTCGTCTACATCTCAAATAATAGTGTATACACATAATCCCATTTATTTTTTCTCTAAATATATTTACATGTTTACAAGATACGAGTAATGAATGACATAATCAAAGTCAAGTTGAATCGAACACTCGTGCAAAAGTATATAGGGGGAGTCCGGGAGACTCGACCATAGAGGAGAGTTGAACCACTTCAAATATTTCGTTCAAATTTTGAACAAAGAGCTCAATCTGAGCACGTGACAACATGACGCTTGGTAGTGCGTTTCGACTGTGAGTGAGACAAAGGTGTTATAACGAGCTCGGATTGAGCTCTTTGTTCAAAATTTGAACGAGATATTTGAAGTGGTTCAACTCTCCTTTATGGTCGAGTCTCCCGGACTCCCCCTACGAAAACACGGCAGCAAAATGCTAATTTTTCGCGAACTCGTGTGTACACGCGTGAATACATCGCAATACGCGACACGCATAATCCGCCACACGATCGTGTTAAAAGTAACTTGTGGATGACATACGGGGCATGTTTGAGAAAAGAATAAAATTAGTTAGCGCCAGTTAGGGTCCAGTAACCCCGTGATCACATAGGCTGCTGCATTCTTTACGCGTCGATCGGTTCAGTCGTTAAGATTAATTACAACGTTGCTCTTCCGTATATAACTAAGAATAGTTCTTAATCAAATTTATATCTTAACTAAAAGTTACACACGCGCGTAACGCAGTCTAGAATAGGAATTATAGTTTCTTGGCTTCTTACAGATCTAATCATGCCGCTGTAAGTAGCTTTTAACCGAGACTCTTCTCACGTACATTATCGTCTCTCATTGCATCCAAACGCGGAAGCCCTTGACGACGTTACAATGTATCGCTATTATATAAAGCAACGGCTAATTAATGTAATTATAAGGTAACCACTAATTCATTGTTGCGCGTCATTATATGTTGCTCTTCGCAAATCGCGAGACAGGACATTTCGTCGGTTCTTTAAAGGTAGACGGAGGTGTTACGTAAAGACAATTAAATCATTGCCTTTATGTAACAATAACCATCAGGGAGGACGGAACTAGATTTAGCGGTCGCTAAAAATTACTCAATATTATTTCATTTGTCACTTTAGCAAGGCATAACTTTGTAGAATATAATTACGTCTTTCGTTGGGCACCTTTTTATCAAGAAATAGGCAGAGAGAAGTATATATTTCAAAGAGTGAAGCTTATGTCAAATTACACTGAAAAACCCATTTTGTTGAATCAACTAAAATTATATCCAACCAAAGATTTTAGTTGATTCAACAAAATGGATTTCTCAGTGTACAAAACTATTTAGGCTTCTTGTTTTGAAACTGAAACCAGAGTCAAAATGTAGGACGTTATAATTTTAAACAAGACACGTATAAAAGCGTAATAAAATTGTATATTAATAAATCATAAATATAATAAATACAGTAAACATCGTACATGGTTTTATGAAATGGGTATTACAAATGTGATAAGATTGAGAGACAATGTCAGTGCGCGCCGTTCAGGATCAGCGGCTTAGAGAGGATGATTGGACGATCGCGATGACTTTAGAAACGAGTCTGAATTGTCCATGCACGACCAGTGAAACTTGATGTGATTTTGCAACGCGTCCTTTTTTCATCTAATTTTTATCGGGCAAGCTGACTTTCCTCGTATCACGATTGCCAGTCTCGGCGAGGGGGGCTACTTTCTAAACCGTTCGTGACACTCGCGTCACGAAGTGGAGGATGAGCATCGCCATCGAGGATATATCGCGTTAAACCTCTTTCGGATTTCTGCAGTGTGTCACAGCGTTATAATTGAATCAAGCACTTCAAAAATAATGTAGTATATAGTAATTCGAGAAAAAATAGCCGCCCAAACAAGAATCAGATAAAGAAGATGCAATTATGTTACAAGATTAGGTCAAGTCTTGCCAATAACAAGGTCAAATATCAAAATAATTATAGTTGAACAAATTATGAATATGCAGTATGTAAAACCAATTAAATGTAATACTTGTAGTAAATGCCGTTGTATCGTTAGGGTATAGTATTTATAAATTAAAAATAAATTTTTTTATCGTTAATTTTTTAGCTCATTTGCTCTTTTTTTAAATTAATATATTTTAAAGTTTAAATGAACGAATAATATGTCATCTGTTCAAAGATACTATACCCTTGAACCATATTTTATTGACCGTTTTTTAATGACCGTTTTAATGACATCCGGAATGTTAAAATTAAAAAAAACGGCGGGAACTTGGTTGCCAACCTAATATAAATGCTTTCACGAATTACAGCCATTTTTATAATTCTATCGACTTTTATATATATATATAAAATCTTCCTCGATAAGATATAATTTTTTGAAAATGCGCAATATTTATTTTGTCAAATCATTAATTTCTTTAAAATAATAGCAAAATGGTTATTTTCTTCAAATTCTTTTATCCCTAGCTGTCTTTCGATGCAACGTAATCCTTGTCCATTTTGAAGACTAAATATTTACGTGTCTAAAAATTCTATAGAAAGATGGCGTGAAACTTTTAAGATATTATTTAGTACTACGATTATTTTCTGTGTGAAATAGAGTTAAGCAGCGGAACAATACGACATTTTAATGGCAATCTGGAACCAAAAGATCGAAACTTAAGCGTTTACAATGTCTCGCACACTCGTTCAGATTTATCTTATTGGCAAGTCTAGGTTTTATGAGTCGATGGAAATTTTTTCCAGCGAATACAAATGAACGTTGTTTTATAGTCAATTGAAACCGAAGAATTCCAGAATTCCGGAATGTTAAATTTAAACGTATATGGAAATTAACCAATGTAATTAAGGCATTATGTAATCGATTATGTACGAATGAATAATATAATGCAAAATTGTATATTATACTCGTGATATAACTTCAGGAGGATCACCCAAGTTATATCACGAATGAATACGTTATGAAGAACGATTAAATTTGCACGCAACGTTGCACATTATATAAAAAACGTAAATAAAAGATATTAATATTACAACTGCAAAATTATATTCTTTTTATTTTAAAGAAATTGTATTAAGAGATATCAGCGATGAAAATACGATGGACTTTTGATAAATAGGATATTTAAGGAGCAAAAGTCGCAGCTTTATTCTCATCGCGCGGCCAATCGACACGGTACATTAATCGGAAGGAAAGTTGTTCCAGTATCGACTCATTAGTCTGGTTATTCTCACTCGGTAAAAAATGCAAGACACGTGCATCGCCCGAGGGTTGCCGTGTACGAAGAAGAGTCTGTGCTTCGTGTTATAATTTTGAAGTTTGAGCTACCGGGTATACATTTTTATTCAGCGCGAAATTGCTATTATTGCATTAATTAAAGTGCGTATTATATTTTTTCACTTTTTCGCAATTTATATGCGTTATTCCGTATCTTCTTTTTATACAATTATATTGTTGAATCACTAGGATATTTAAATCAGTGATAATCCAGACAGCACCATGTCCAAAATCGGGACATAAAACGTCTTTTATAGACATAATATCATAAGATATCTTAATAATGTCTTAAAGATGTCTTATGTCCCGATTTTGGACATACATCCTCTCTGGGAAATTTAATATTCCTTTAATATTTTGTATAAAAAGTATATCGCACATATGAAAGTTTAGCTCGACCGAAATATCGATCTCAGACGATTTAAGGAATTTGTAAGTGAAAAAATTTCTGATAATACTGAAAACTCGCTACGTTTTACAATATTATCACCTTTACTTTACTTTACTTTACTTTACTTTACTTTACTATGTTTTTTGTCATGTGATATTAACTAATTAACTGTCTACAGCTAATTGCGAAGAGATTCGTACGGCACGTTGTTGCAAAGGAAAATTTCATACACACTTTTCGCACGTTGTTTTCTTTTCTTTTTTCTGTATAAGGTTTAAGCAATTGTCAGGAAAACAATGCGTCCTCGACGTGTTTGCCTAATACTTGCGGTTTGTGGTGAGCTGTGAAGGCACGCCGCATCTTCGAGTGACGAAGATTAATAATATTCGCGGTTGAAAGCATTATGCTCTGGCCGTTTACCCCGCCATTCTCGTAGAGGTATCGATATCTTAACGGATCGTACCTATAATTTAAGCGTACGCAGCAATCGCAGCAGTACAGCAATTTGCTTCGCACATACTAGTTACGTTGTAACAAGCTGCGACGTAACAATTTACCCGATATACTTGCGCGGCAGTCGTTAAAATAATCATAATGATCGTTCAATTATGGAGAAACGTTTGTGTTCCGGACAGCGTACAACGATATTTGCAGTGTAACACAGAATCCCTCGCTGACCGGAAATACGAAATATAATTGCAGAAAAAAAACTAAAGCAGTCCACTTTCCTTCTGCAAATCAAGGAATATAGAATTTGTATTGAATATTGAATCACATTAGAATGTTTAACACATTGAAAAAGTAGAAATAGAATATAAATTAAAGAATTTAAAGTTTTAATCGTTGATAAATTAACAAAAATGTATGAAAAGTGTAAAAAGGAAAACATTCCGTATATTTAAAGAATAGAACGAGCGTGGCCTAGTAGACAGCGCACTGGTCTATTGAGCCAAAGGTCCCGGGTTCGATTCCCGGTAGAGCTAGAAAATTTTATTCGCTCGTTCTCCTCTCGGAAGGCAATGGCAAACCACCGAAAGTATGTCTGCCAAGAAAACTTCTCTAAAAATTGCCGTTCGAAATCGGCGTTAAACTGTAGGTTCCATATACAATATGTATAATCCACGTGCGCAACACATGTATATGAAGAGAAGTCACCACGCTCAGGCATATGAGTAATAGGACTGAGTATGTATGTAGTATGTATTTGGAGAAAGATTTGTTTATTAGTTTTTTTTTTATATATGAACATTTATAGATGTCTATATGTAAAATGTAATAAAAACAGAAACTGATTTCTAATTTTTTTCGGTGAAGTATTTATACCCTGGTGAAGAAATTTCTCATATTTTCTCAGAAATTTTATAATAATTGAAACTCATAAAAAAATTCTGAGAAGATATATATTTCTCAGATACTTTTAGAATTAATTGGATTGATGATTTTCGGAATATTTCAATATCCGTATGTATGAAAATTTCCGATAAATTGCACAGATTTTCTCATATTTATTCAGATTTTTACAAAGATGTGTTGGCAGGGAAAATCTGAAATATCTTTGGGGATCGTGTCGTTGATCGTGAGATGATGATGATGATGATGGAGAGGCGTGTATAGTTGGATGATGTATGTATATGTGGGGGATGTGTTCCCCAAATATACAATGCGACTCTCTACGAATCGCGATGGTGAGACTCCACAAGATATATGCCCAACTCGATCTTGTCGCTGAGAGCGTCAATCAGTGCAATGAATATTGTTCACGTTTTGCCTGCACGCCGTTAATTAATGTAGTCCCATCTTGGTAGTGGTACATGCGGTTACCACAATCTTTTATTATTTTGTCTGAGTTTTTCTGCAAAACGTTTCAATTCGTATAAACAAAACTGAAAAATTATGAGCATTCTGAGAAAATCTAAAAATATTTGTATATTAGAAATTCTAACTAATAATATAAAAAATTCTGACTTTTTTTGATCGATTTTTTAGATCGGAGTACTTTCTACTTGGAAAGGATTAAAAGTAAAGAATCAAACTTTTAATTGTCGAAGTCCCTCGAAGAACTCATACGCTAATTTGCCGAAACCACTGTCTCAGCTACAACGATCATTTTTACTTGGACAAGTGGTGACGGACGGTCGCGGACAGAATCGAATCGAAACTGTTGAACGAGTCCGAGCAGTCGTCTGACTTGGCGTCGAGCTTTCCTGGTATTCGCGCGACGCGGCCGTCGTCGCCATTCACGCGAAAGAACCAGGAACGAGAATGAGAATGAGTATGAGAATGAGAACCGTAGGTGTAGGATAACGAACATCACGGAGGCGCGAGCGCTTGTACATACGTATACGAGCGTATACGCGCGCGTGTATGCGCGCGCGGACCACATCGCGCGTCGTGACCGTTAGCTGGCCGGCTTTACGTCCAGCCGGCTCTCTTCCAGGAGTCTCTTACAGTTCGTCCGAGGTTGGACTTTTGTTAATGGCAACGTGCCGTCGTGCCTGTCGACGTATCCTGCATACTGCGGGCCGCACGTCTGGATTCTGATGGGGAATCCGACTGCGCGCGGCAAAAACGAGACGGGTCCGCTCCGCGCGAATCGAGTCCGCGAGGAGGAAAGAGCTTGCCGGACGAGAGCCGAGGCTGTCGATCATCCGCTGCTGTCGAGTATCGGCCGGCGATTCGGCTGCGGCGGAGTCTATTCGGTGGGATAATTGCGGCTTTGTTCCACTTTGCTAAATGACTCTCGGCTCGATGCTCAAATAGAAATGCGCTCGTGACTCATATTCGGGATCTGAAAAGCGGAGATAGCGATCTCGAGTTTCGGGCCTTTAATTATGCCGAGCCTCAGTCGAGCGATCTCCGCTTAGCCTCCTCATAATGACAGATGTCACGCGAAATTATGTCCATTAGTTAAAATCACGCTCGTAGCTTGCGTATTTGACACAGTTTTTTATTTCGCTCATTTTTAACTCTCGTTCAACAGCTATTACCGTTATCTTTACAATGTACAATATTATATTTTACTTTCGTGTCTCAAGTGTATATATATGTATACACTGTAATATATACACATATATATATATATATATATATATGTATATACATACATATATACATTCAAATACAGGTATCGTATGGTAGTGAGGAAAGGAGTACCGTTCTTTAGCATGTGCCATATGTGGAACTTTATGCGTATTGGTATCAAAACTCTTGACTTTCTGTATTTACACTCTCGTATTCCTCGATAACTTGTGCTTTTTAATTACTTTAAAGTCGGCAACATAATTCAGCAGTTAACTTTAAAAAATTTATTAAACTATCTTTCCTGAATAAATACAATATTTAACATAACAATAAATAGAACAAAATTGGAAGAAAATAAATAAGGTCTGTACAATTTTTTAAAAGCGGTTGAAGTTTTGCCGATAAAATCGAAAGATACGCTATTCGAGGAAACGTTTACGGATCCATGAGATCTTTCGACGATAATTTCACTTTCTGGCATTAACTACTGGCCACTTCACAATAACGATATTAATCTCCTTCCTCCTATATTGTTTTGCGTAACGAGCTGCCGTTGACGTGTCAACGTTAACTCGTTACCTACATAAAGTGTCGAAATCCCGTGATAGCGCCAAGTGTACAATCGTGTATGCTTTCCACGCGTCGCTTTGTGCAAGATCGTCGCAATTATCATAGTTATCTTAAAAGCGCAAAGTTTATCTGACAAGGAAACATAACGATTTCGCGAAGAAAAGTATCTTCCCGTTTTCCATTGGCTCGGCTATAGAACTTGGCGACGGAGAAAATATTTCTTCTATAATCTCGATTTCTATAACATATTAAAAGTGGAGAGAATCTTCTCTAAATCTATCATTTAGGAAAACACAGAGAAGCGCGCGAGTAATGCGAAAAAGTGAAAGGAGAATTCGAAGGTGATGTGGATCATTAGAGAAGTAGTCAAAAAAGAATTTGCCTCACGTAAATAATGTGTTTGGCGTTACACGTATGACGAAATGCATATAACGAAATAAATTAGTAATATAAAGACATTATAAAAATGCGGACGCGTGTAATCCGCATGATCGTTTATGTAATCGTATCTCACTTGAATACCGTAGTTGAAAAAGGGTAAAATGTCAAGAAACATTCTTGATACAAAAAGAAGCGTATATTTCGAAACAATCATTAAGAGCCTCAAATCCCCCGGTGAGAGGTAACATGTAAAGTTTTTCTTTTTTCATAGCTGATTTAAATAGCATAAACGACCAAAACATTCTGACATCATAATTTCACATGCTTCGAGAACGAAGTAACATTTTATTAATCCAAGGAATTTTATTACTCAAACTATTAGCTCATAAAGTTAAGATCAGTTAATGACCGAGGAACTAATTTGAAACTCATAAATGGTGAAAACAATTTCATAGAGTAATTTTTCTAGTTACGACATGTAAAGAGACCTCGTTAACTTTACGATGTAATTAGTTATTAATATTTTTTACTAGTAATTAAAATAGATAGTTTGGAATTTTCTGAAATTTGGTCTCTTTCTAATTTACTCTCCATCTCTCGAATATTAAATTTTATTTCTATTATAGAATTACAAGAGAGAGTGCACAGAGAGAAATATTTTACTTACAAGTTCTTCTTTTTTATTAAATTTTTTCTCTTTACTAAGATTATTTTACTAAAATTATTTTCTCTAAATATGAAGTTTGATCTTAAATCAATCTGCATTGTTACTATTATCCGCATTTATTTAGGTATCCGAAAGTATTTCGGTTTCTCGTAAAATACCAATAAGCATCGTTCTACTCGAGTGCCTTCTCAACGTTCGAGATTAGTGAGAAAACTTGCGGAGCAGGACGAAAGCAATTGAAATAAGGACACGTAA
Organism: Temnothorax ravouxi; assembly: GCA_030770255.1. Lineage (NCBI taxonomy): Eukaryota > Metazoa > Arthropoda > Insecta > Hymenoptera > Formicidae > Temnothorax > Temnothorax ravouxi. Next base: position 24,809 of record JASTWP010003220.1, read on the forward strand.
CTAGAGATGATGGGCTGTCTGGCAGTTTCGAAGATACTTGTGAAATGCGGTCACATCGAGGTGAAAAAAAAGTATGTTCAAGGTCAATAATATGTCAATAACGTATGATTGATTCGATCGCTTCACGTAATTAATTTGCACAAGTTTTCTCGGCGAATTGTTTTTATTTGCTGACTATCTATAAATCGGATAAACGTTTAAAAAAAGTATCTGAAATTTCTGCAAAAAAATTGACAAAATTCATCAAAAAAGACTTATCGTTAAAATTTTATAGGTAAAGAAACTTTTTCAGACATTCTCAGACATCACCATGTCCAAAATCGAAATCTTTTAGACGTCTTACAATAATCTTAAAAAAGTTTTAAAGATGTCTTCAAAACGCCTTATATGTCCCGATTTTGGACATGCGTGCTGTCTGGATCCGTATACAAAATTTAACTCAACTCACAGATTATAACAGACCCTCAACATCCATCTAATCTTACATGTAACTTTAAGCTCACAGGTTTTTTGTGAGGTTGTGAGCATCGTGAAAATTATCCTGCTGTCGGATGCGAAATCGAGCGGATCCGTTAGCTACAACTCCCAGAAGGCACCTTGCACCTTTAAACTTTCACGAGCGACCCTTTACTTATCTCGTTGATGAATCGCGCGGCGAAGACGTCATGCGAGATGTAGGATAACACGAGAATGTTTGTCTCGTATCTCGACGCGAATTGTTTGTTTATCCTCAACACGGATATTTATAAATTAAAAACGGTGAAACGGCGAGAGATTAAGAAAGTTCCGTGAGTAATCGAGAGAATGGTTCAAAGCAAAGAACAGCGACGTATTGCCAAATAATTTTAATGTAAAATTACATTTAAAAATTGGTTATCAAATTAGGCTAAAGAATAATTGGACAGAAGAATAAATTAGACAGAATTGTCTAATCTACTACGCGAATATCGTCTCTATAATTACGCACTTTCTTCATTAACAGGCCTCGTCGTCTGTCGGCATAAAAATAATATTGTCCACCTTTCTACCCATTATTAACATAATTATAAGATGCATTGAAGTTTTCACTATATCTAAAAATTAATAACAAACGGTTAAGTTTATACACGACTTTCGATTTTGAGAAAACCACACTGCACTTTTCGAAACTTTCAGCTTGAAACTTGGATATATAATATTGCATATCAAAAAATTACAAACATATAATGCATTTCTCGAAATTTTTCCATAAGAGCATCGACATCCAATTTATCAGAAAATCTATCATTAAGATTAACATCAATAAAATAATCTGCATTAGATGCGCTAAAAATTATATAATTCTAGACAATTATTCGTTAAATTTTTTGATGCAAAAATGAAAAAATTCGTTGATTGTAATTTACTTGAAATTAAAATAATATCTTGCGTCAATCAAATCGCCTTGTATATATCAAGAATTGAATGACACACGTCAGAGTTAAGGTAACTCTCAATTGCATTAAGTAACAAAAGCTCGTAAATCGCTGGCGCAACGTCTATTTTCCTCTCGACGTATTCTCGCGCCCGAAATGGGGAAGGTTCTAACAAAGACAGGAATTTCCCGAGCTCACGTTAATGATTACGTCATATCTTCGGCGAGATAACGCTGCCAGTTCGGGTCAAAGCTCAGATTTTCCCATCTGCAATATTCTGAGATCTTAATTCCGAGAATGTACACGCGCGCATTGATAGAATCAGGACTTAAAACCGGTATAATATCGGAGAGTTCAATGCTCGATGTTGCACAGAAAGATGCATTTTACGCCTCGGGTCGTCAATGTTGAAATTGGGATATATTATACATTATTGATCATCAATTTATGAACATTTATGGAAAAATTTCTGAAATTTTAAATAGAAAAATAAAATGCAAAATTCATTACAAACTCTTCCGATTACAAATAAAACATTAAAAGCGAGAAAGAAAATTTACAAAATCTACAATGGAGTTATATACTTAATAAATCATTAAACTTTTCTATTCCATTCTCAAATAAAAATTATTTAATATACAAAGAATATTCACAATCAATCGCCTCTCCATCGAAATATTCCGAAGTTAATATTGACACGCCGATATCGTGCAACGTCGAGACGTGAGCTCGCATAATTCTCGAATGAAATATCGCACTTACTGAAGAAGCAGCGATCCTTGAGGATACAATGAGGTTTTGAAGTCGACGATCCTCCTCTTCCTGCTGTGCCGCCTCTTCCGCTGCTCAGGACTTACCTAGGGACGAGCTGCTGAAGAAGAGCTCTCGAGTACTAGACGACGACGACGACGACGACGACAAAAGGAAGATCGCGGGTTCGTGTGATGATGCTGGATCCGACGAATCGGAAATACGGGGAAGGAATGAACTGGCGGACGGTCGCGATGAGCCGGTATATAGTCGGCCCACATTCCCTAGTGGTACAAGTAACCTAAATTCCTCCCACCAGAACGAAGCATCATCCTCATCAAGTAGACGCTGGGTCCTTCTCGCAGGTGGGAATACAGCCCCACCTGTGCGTGCCCCGTCGTTGTCGACGTGCACAGTCGTACCCGTATACACACCGGTTCGCATGGCGCTGGTATTATCGTCCACCTTTGTCCCCCTTCGTCGCCTTCGTCTTTGCTCCCGTTCCAGGTCGAGCGAGACCGACCGACCGACACTCGTCGTCATTTCGAAAACTCCTCTTCTCGTCTCGCCGATACGATCTTCGAGAGCACGATCCGTATCCCACAGAGCGAGGGAAGAAAAAATCTCGTTCAATGACGATCGTCCTGATTCGCCTTGTAAATGTCGAGTTATGCAACAGTACATTTTGTCGGTGCAGTCGTCAGTAACCGTAATCGGCCAAATATTTATTGCGTCAATTGGGCAACGTGCTGAATTAACGTGGCGTACGTTTGAACGGGAGTGACCGACTATCTCGTCCATTAGAACGGGTTTCATTCAGCTTTCGTCTAGCTACAAGTGGCGTATAAATGTTTCGAAATCTTATTATAGATGTCACGAGACATTTGGACACCCGATGTTATTTGGTCGAATATCTATTACGTAACTCGATCGAATCGAAATTCAGACCGGAAAGTCGAAGAAGACGTGACGTGAAGCGCGAAGAGGCAGCAGCTATAGGTTTACATTGCCGCTGCCA
>JASTWP010003221.1:0-27930 GCA_030770255.1 Temnothorax ravouxi
AAATACAATAAAATTAGAAATTATACAACATAAGATGGAGAACATTTACATGAGTAGACGAGAAAGTTTAAGTTTAAAAGTAGATACAGAGCCACCAAAGAAGTCAACCCTATCGGAAAAATTACTTGCAGATATTATTAGCCTATTTACACAAGAGTTAGCGCTATACAAAGTCCGGTGATATCCGATATGGAAGATGGAGTACTGTCTTAATTCTCTAGTTGGGATGTTAAAATAAATACGTTCCAACAAGTCCGGACAATCAATAGAGTGATTGAGAAGCTTAAAAACAAATGTAAGGTCAAAAATTAGTCTTCTACTTTATAACGATAGCAGATTTAATCTATCTAGTATAGTGCAGTAGTCATGGCAAGTAATTGACATGGGATTACCTAGCCGATAAGCAGCCATACGCAGAAATTTGTGCTGCACACGTTCAATCAATAACTGATGGCATTTAAAATACGGAGACCAGACTATGGAACAGTACTCCAACTTGGGGCGAACTAACGTACAGTATAATAATTTTAACGTGGATATATTCTTAAAAAATCTACCCCATCGGAGGATGAATCCAAGCGTTCTATAAGCAGCTGAAACTATTGATTGTATATGTGTATTAAATGATAAGTCCGCACTGAATAAGACCCCGAGATCCCGAGCTTTGTGCACTGCTGAGAGAGGTAAACCATCAAGAGTATAATTATATAAATATGAGTTACGTCTATGAGTAAAATGAATGACAAAACATTTAGAGACATTAAGCCGAAGACAGTTCCTCCTACACCAAGCCTCAAGTTCAAATAAGTCATGTTGTAATAAAAGTGCATCAGCGGGTCCATCTATCCGACGGTATAATTTAAGGTCATCAGCATACAATAAGAAGAAGCAGAATTTATTAAAAGCAGCTATGTCATTAATAAATAAAACAAATAAAAGAGGTCCAAGATGTGAGCCCTGCGGCACTCCAGACAAAACATTTATACTTCTGGAGAAGCTGTTATTAAATTTTACGACTTGAGACCTGTTTGATAGGAAGCAGGATATCCAACGCAAAAGAGAACCTCCGAACCCTAGAGATCGAAGTTTACATATTAAAATTGGACGATTAACTGAGTCAAAGGCTTTTCTAAAATCGGTGTAAACTGAGTCAACCTGAGACTCACTCTCAACAGCAGAAGTTAAAAAATCGTAATAGTTAACAAGATTTGTCGTCGTCGAGCGTCCCGGTACAAATCCATGCTGTTTTTTTATAATAATATTTTTACATAAGGAGCCAAGTTTTCGAGCAACAATGCCTTCAAAAATTTTTGGCATAATACTTTGTTTACAAATAGGACGATAGTTAGTAACTGATTGACGGTCACCACCTTTGAAAATCGGAGAGACGAGACATTGCTTCCAAAGAGACGGAAAGGTACCATCCTTTAATGATTTATTAAAGATCAACCACAGAAATCTTGACGCGATAAAGATACATGATTTAAGTAATACTGGTGGAATGCCATCCATTCCCGCGGAACAGCTCAATGGAAGCTCACAAATTTCATTATACACATCCGAGATTGATATGTCCAGAGATAAAAAATCTAAGGGGTGATTTGAGTTAAAATTGCAGTCAGGGTATTCGTCGGTTACATCGCTGTCAGTATAAACAGATTCAAAATAATCAGCAAAGCAGTTCGCAATAGATTCATCATCCTCCAGTAAACGATCATTATGTAAAATCTGAGAGGCGCAAGGTTCGGAAGATCTGATATTTCTGATAAAGCCCCAGAAAAGATTCGTATTATTCGACAGCGCGTGTTCAGATCTGTCAATAAAATTAGACCAGCAAACGGCAGACAGAGATTTACATCTAGCCCTAAGGTGTGAGAAAGATAGATAATCAGAGAAAAAGTGAGTGCATTTATATCTTAAGTGTGCCGCCTTCTTGGCCCTGATTAGGGAGATTAATTCTTTAGTGAACCATGCTGGATAAGTAGATTCGAAAATCACATAAGAGGGAACATAAGCATTGATCGCAAAATTCAAGTGAAAATGAAGAAGCTCAGTGGCCTCATTCACCGGAATATTAGCAAAGGCAGAGTCCCAGTCAATCTGACCTAAATAGGCATCAATTGCTGAAAAATCTGCGCGTTTAAAACACGGTCTGCAGAATGATTTCCTTGACGGTCGAGCAGCAGTGGGAAACGGCAGGGCAAATTCGAGAGCAGGATGATGTGCATCGCAAGGAAGGAAAAGCTCAAGGGAAGCATATACGTGAATATTATCTAGAGAGGTAAAAATAAGATCAAGCTCGTTCCCCAGCGCATTACTTATATTATTGAATTGTCGAAAATTGCAAAGACTAAAATACTCATTGACGATATCAGCCTGTCTTAATTGTGAGCCGCCCCTGGCAATATAATTCAGAGATGAATTGTTTTGATGCCAGATAATATTTGGCAGGTTGAAGTCACCAAGAATAATAAATTTAGCATTAGGACAAGAAAAACAAACATCCACCACGGAACGACAGTGAGATTCATAAACATCGGGCGAAGAATTAGGCGGAATATATACAGCGACAATAATAAATACGCGACAACTAATCCTTACTCCAACAAAGAGATGTTCAATGTTAGAAGGAGATATTTTAATACAACGACTGGAAAAGCAATTACGGACAGCAATTAAAACACCACCGCCCCTCGAGTAGATGCTAGTATGTTCATCTCTGTCACAACGAAAAGTTTTAAAATTACTTAGGCCCAGCTCAGCATCAGATATACCAGAATTAAGCCACGTTTCTGTAAAAATAATAAAATCAAAATCTAGCACGGAAGAATTGATCGAACACCGCAGATCGGCCAATTTCGTCCTTAAACCCCTCACATTCTGATAATACGCTAAAGGGTGATAGTCGCGTTTTTTTGGCGCATATTAGTGGGAGCTTTTATAATTTTCGGCACACCGTTAATAAATTTCAAAGTCATATCGGTAACACCAGTGTCTTTAAGCGATTCAAACCGCTTCTTAACACAAACGAAATAATCACGCTGCTTCTTGGTTAAGTCCTGTTTAATAGCAACTGGCCCGGAGTAACTCTTCTTCCTCTTCAGAATGTCGATGGCGTCAGATTTGGATGGCAGTGAGACTCGCAAAGGTCTTGCGTGACCCTGCTTAAAAGCGCCGAGCCTCCGAATCTTGATATGAGGAGGTTTTGGGGCCGTATCTTACGAATTATTTCTTCAGCCATGGACAAATCCTTCGAAACAGCCATCGGTCCCAGGGGATGGAGAATTTAACTCATCAAGATTATAAAAAATTAGGTTCGAAGATCTTCTCTCCCTCTCGGAAATCTCCTCCATTAATTCCTCCTGATCGATGGAAGGGGAGGCGGATGATAACGTGTTCTCAATCTCCGCGACTCTCCCCGCTAGCCCTTGCATCTCATCAGACATCCGCTCCATCTCAGCACGATATGTACTCACAATTTCATCGCTAAAGTTAGCGAACTCTTCACGAATTATCGCTCTTATTTTTCCGACCAAAGGATCAGCCGGGTCAGATGGGCAGCAAATAAATCTGCCGTCTGAGTGAGGATGGCCCGTTCGGGCTAAACAGCCAGGGTGAGAGGCGATGCCACACTCATCACAAACAATCGGCCTAGCCACCGTCGCCCCACAGCCCTTGCACGTCTTTTTATCTATAGCCGCTTTATCGCAAAACGGCATACCATCCAAAATGCGAGGAAGCAGGAGAAATCGAAAATCCAAGACCAGTACAACCTTCAATCGAAACTTGTATATGTTAGACTCAATAATAAACACGTCTGTGCTCTCCGACTGACTGACTGTGACTGTCGCGTTTCTAAGCGAAGTTCCCGTCTTGGTCGCGTTGAGGGCTATTTCCCGATAGCGCGAATACTTCGCGTCGACCTCCTCGGTCGCCGCGATTAGCGCCGAGACGATGCGATCGACGCAGAATCGAAGATCGAACAGGTTGCGCAGGGTCGCGAGCGACATCGCCAGACGAGTCGCGTTGGGAAGCTCCATACGCACGATCGACAGGTTGCTGAGTAATCCGAATCGCAGCGTCAAGTCCCCGATCTTTATCGGTGCGGGAGGGCGGGTTCCACCGTCGGTGAGGTTTGATTGCATGCACGACAATATGTCGCGTTTGCGCTCGACCAGTCCTTTCCACGTATCGAGCGTCAGACACATTTCTTTGCCCTGTTTATCTCTCAGGGCGATATCCACGTACGAAGGCGAAGGTATATTGTACCACGCTGACTTAATCGTGATACCTATGGCTAAGTATTTGTAGCCGATCGACGTCAGCAGATAACGCGTCGTCAGGACGCGCGTCGTGGGCACCTCGACGGGCGTGTTCACGGGCGGGTTAGAGCTGGAACGCGGTTCCCGAAGAGGAGGACGATCGTCCGTCAATTCCATCGTCCATCGTATTCGTTCTTTGTTGTCTTTCGTCTCCGAATTCGTCTCGCGAGAAGTACTCTTCGGCGCGGGTCGATCGGTCAACGTCGAGATCATTTCACACGGGTTGTGTAGCGCCGTTCGTTTCTGATTTCTTTCCGACGCGTCGTATTCGGCTGACGATGCGATATTGATGCTTTGGGTGTACACGTCGGTATAAGTAGAAAAGTTCTCGCTTACATTGCGCGATGTGCGGTGTGGCGTGGTGTGGTGTGGTGTGGGAAATTTGGGCGGTTCTCTACTTCCTTCGGCGGATACGGCGATCGGAGAGCCGAACGCCGCCGTCGTCGTCTTCGTCCGGATCATTCTCTGGCGACGTTAATAAATTATCTTTGAGGCGTACGATTTGATCGAGGAGATCGCGCAACTGTTGCAACAGTTCGGCCTTAGGGCAGACTATATTTAGCATCCGCAGATCGAATTTACCGGCCGACGTGACGGTCCTCGTAAATTCGTTGAATCTGTAGAACTGCGTGCGAGTGGTGAAATACAGATTGCCGTCGATGTATCGGAAGATCGACGTCACGCCGGTCGGTATTCCGGAAAACGTCGCTTCGAGAGGCGTAAATTTGGAGACTCTCTTCGCACATTCGTCTATCTCGCCCACCGAGTTACCGTTGAACACCACGAAGGAACGTCCTCTGTGGGTGTTCACCGCCCCGTTGATCAGCGTGTTATCGGAAAATCCGAGTTTTTGCAAGGTCCTCGGCCAACCTGGCCGCAGACTGAATTCCGGATATTGAACCATGTATACCAAATTATCTACGAACACCATGAGATCACCGGGCGGGGATTGATAGGCGGCGTTCACGCGCGTGTAATTGTTATGAAGAAAGTTCATGTGATTCGAAAGGGCTAAAGGTCCATTGTACGTCCTACCGTCCAGATCGATCGACCAAACGTAACGCTTGTACGAGATGTACATTCGATTTCCCAAAATCAATATCTCGTTCACCCGATCGAGGCTGCACAGGTTCGGCGTTGGCGGCGCCGGCGCCGGCGTCTGCGGGGTCTCGTTCGTGATTCTTTCACCGTACAAACGTTGAATGTTCGCAATGTCGGTTGGGTCGAGCTTAACCGGATATTGCTTTTCGGGCGCTAAACGCGAACATCACCGATGTCCTGCGCTCGTTGTGCAGCAATCCGAGGGAGTGACCGATCTCGTGCGTCAGCGTGTATAGCAGGGAAAACTTGTCCGCGGGATTTTTACTGATGTAAATGTGCCACGGCTCGTCTCCGTCGACGTGCACCTCGGAGACGAATCCTGCTTCGTCCGTCGGGAGAGACGCGTGGGCGAGCGCGCCACCGACACCTTCGAATTTGTCCGAGCAAGTTGGTCCGTTTACTTTCACAATCGTGTTAGCGTGACGTAGGCGTCGCCAAGATATTATAATATCAGGATTCGTTTCCGAGCGTTCGAACGTCAACGCCGAATGCTGCGACCACAGGTCGAACGCGGCTCGCGCCGTGCTCAACTCGTTCTCGGTGGCTATGAAAAAAATTCCACGTCAGGTGCGTCTTCGGTTATTTGGATAGACTCGCTCTCGTTCCGTGCTTCAGGATATCTCGAAAACCGCACCGCGGCTTGCTCATCAATTGCAGAGTTTCGTTGTTGAGCGTTCCATCTTCGGGTAAACCGTAGTATTTCTGAAAATCCTTGATGGCTTTGCGAAGAACGTCGTTTCGTCTCTGAGCTGGAACCGCGTCCACGTCTTTGATCAGATATCCGTATTTCTGCAGGTAATCGAACGTGAGCTCGTAATTCTTTTCCTCGTGATCGACGCATCTCACGGCGATAAGACACGCGGTTAACGCGATTACGCGCGCGAGCGACATCGTCGAGAACGAGAGAGAGAGATACGGTGGAAGTGCGATGACGGTTCGTTGCGGTTTGAGCGCGGCGCGCGTACCGGACGCGAACGTTTACGGGAAGACGCTCGTTAGCGATAGCGCGGATAGGTGGCGGTGGGGGGTCTCGGGAGGAAAAAATTGCGTCGACGATTTCGGGCGGATGAGTCGGTTCGATAAAACGCATTTTTTCCCGGATGTAGAAAATGCTATTCTCGTTACATTTTTTTATCGCGGTATCTTCCTTTTGTCGCGCACTCTCGGCGCGGATAGGTGCGGCGGCGGGGGGTCTCGGGTGGAAAAAATTGCGTCGACGATTTCCGGCGGATGAGTCGGTTTGAATAAAACGCATCTTTGTTCCTCGATGCGTTTCGTTTCTCGACGCGAAAATGCTATTTTTATTACATTTTTCACCGCAGCATCCTCCTCTTTATCGAGCATTTTCTTGGGCGAGGATAGGGTGCGGCGGCGGGGTCTCGGATGGAAAAAATTGCGTCGACGATTCCGGCGGATGAGTCGGTTCGATAAGATGCATTCTTTTTCCTCGATGCAAAGATGCTATTCTTATATTTTTACCACAATATCCTTTTTTTACCGTATATAAAGGACTTGAGACTAGACTTGGGTCTATTCACAGTCTAGACGCGAACGCTAAAAAATGGATAAAATCAACGATTTACAAAACGTTTGCGATCAGTTGCAAACTAATACCGCGGCCCTGACAAAGGAAGGTGGACGATTTTTGTAACGTGTTTCGGCAGCTGCAGCTGCGACTGACGAATATAATGCAAAAAGTGCCCCCCTGTCTCCAATTAACTGTTCGCGTTGACGAGGACGCTGCAATGTTAGAAAGAACGTAAGTATTATGAAATGCTAAATTATTTCTTAATATAACTAAATAATTTTTATTATTTATATTTATTATTTACATTTATATACATTTATATACATTTATATTTATTAATTATATTTATCAAATTATTTCCTAATATCACTAAATAACAATTTTTATATATTTATTATTTATATTTATTATTTACATTTATATTTATTAATTATGTTTATTTTTGTGTAGAGTTATCATCATTTCGTTAGTCAAAAAGTGCCGCAATCAAATTAGATTATTCGTCAGCAAAATTCGTGGGATGTATAGAGACGTTGCGCGATTGGAATCGAACGAGGAGGCAGGTCGTCGCGAGAGAGATGATGATGACGCTGACCAGGGAGATCGCGCGAACGGTCAAGAACGAGTAATAACCATCGATGATCAAGATGTTCCCGTATGTTGGTCTTCCCAAAAGTGAAAAAAATGTAAAGCAAAAAAAACAATATGTAAAAATATAAAGCAAAAACAATATGTAAAAATATATAAATATAAACGAAACAGATATTATTGTAAAGAATAGCTCACGTTTGTGTCATATTGTGTTTCCTTTTTATCGTTCCCTACCCTATCTAATCTTACGTTCGGTGTTATCTGTCGTAACCGCACCTCGCGCTGGAGCGGCTCGACGTTCTTCAATCTCACGCTCGGCGTTATCGCTCACTTGCGCTGGAGTGGGTTGGCGTTCTCGTTCGTTTTCGTATCACGTTATCATTTTTCGCTCGCGCTCGACGTTATCGCTTTCGTCTTCGCTCGTCGTTTCTCTTTGTTTCTCCCGTTAAGAAATATCGCGTTCCCGCGACCGGCCATTATTACGCACTCGGCACTATCGCGTTCCCGCGACCGGCCATTTTTACGCACTTGACAGCTTTATAATGTATGTATTACACAATACTGGGTAGGTATTTGAAAAAAATAACGTTTATCGATTTTGTATAAATTTTTTTATTTAATATATACTATGGTTGGATACATATGGAATAAACACAATACAGATAAATGGATAAACATAGAGCAAAAATGAATGATACATTAAAAATTATGTCATACGAGTAATATATTACATAATGTTTTTTACATTTTGTAACGGCCTATCTTTTGGATTCGAACGCGGACTAACTCGCCGGATCAGGAGTTCGAGAGATGGCCCAGAGACAGAAATCAGGTTTCAATGCACACTAGATGGTTTATTTAGACTGATACATACAGATCTGAGAATTTACAACACGGTAACGGCACGCAGGTATTTACAACGGAAGATAGTGCATGTGCACTCGGCGCGGTGTGACGGAACGCGATATTAAGTGCAGGTGCACTCGGCTCGGTATGACGGAACGCGATTACATACAGATCGGAGGATTTGCAATACGGTAACGGCACGCGGTATTTACAACGGGAGATCGTGCATATGCACTCGGCGCGGTGTGACGGAACGCGATATTAACGGAGCGCGGTATTTACAACGGAAAGTAGTGCATGTGCATTCGGCGCGGTCTGACGGAACGCGATATTAAGGATGCTGGGGCCCTGGGGCTAACGGTAGCGAGAGTGCTCGTTGCGAGACCGAGCGTGCTCGACCCCGCGTAACCGTGCCGTCAGGGAGGCGGTGGTGGAAGGCGGGGACACCCGAGAGCCCTCGGTCGAGACTCAGAGCCCTGAACCTCGTTGGTGTGTCGCCCTAGGAGTTGGCAGGTAGGCTTCGTCGGGAAAAAGCGGAAAGCTCGGATGAAGACGAAGTCGCTCTTTTTCCCGGAGCGCCGGCTTATATATCCCGGCGCGCCGGGCCCGGTGGGAGGGAGGCCGATCTTCGGGCGAGCCGCGTGGGGGTACGCTGACGCGCGCTTGCCTTCGGCGCGAATCGGCTCCCTCCGGCTCTCGTCGGCGCCGTGCGAAGAAGGCACCGGTGCTGCGGTTTCCCGCGCACACGGTGCTGTGGATTCGTTTAAAAAATGTGGGCGCACCGCGCCCTGTCCTCGCCCGACGGAGGATCGGTCGGGCGGCATCCGGCGGGTGGTAGCCGGGGACGATGCTTGACGATGGGGGTGCATCGTTATAATTTAATCGGTGGAGTCGATGTTGGATAGATATTCACATCGCTCGTTCCACCAGTCGCGCAACTTTAACACGTTCTCCATCGCGCAGCACCGTCAATGACGTCCGTATCAAAACGCGCGATCAGCGCGAAGAAACTCCAGCCGATCTACGTCGTCGTACTCGTCGTCGATGCTCGTGATCGTAGCGTCGAGGTCGCGAACAGCGTCGATGAGGATCTCTTCCAACCATCTCTTCTTTTCGAGCCCCTTCACGTAGATTCGCACACCGGGCGTTTCTTCTTCTCTTTCAGCCCGGTCGCCGCACACAGCGCGTCGAATTATCGTCTTCGCTAGGCGATAGTCCGTGTCCCCGTCCTCCCAACGGAGGCCGTGGTGATTCGCCATTAGCCAGCTGGCCCTTGCTTTCTCAGCCCTCGTCAGCAGATCCCAACTCATCGGGGCGCGAAACACGTGATGGGCGAGCACGCGCGTCTCGCTGTGCAGCACGGCCACCTCCTTAGCGAAGAATTTCTCGCCCACTACAAAGCCCTGCAGATCGACGAAGATTGTCGTCGTTGGCGATGCGGCTATCGAGTTTGCGTATGTTGAAAATAAAAGTATTAAGGATGTGCTTAAGTGGCTCCTTCCCAACAGAGTCTGAAGAACGATGGAAGGATCCTCGACGTTATATATCCCCCGTTTACCGGGAAATGGGTTTCCTACGACCGCATTTTTCCGTTAGATAATTTTTTATTTGCACGTTCGTCAGCGATATATGTTTCGTTTCCGGGAAATGTTATTTTCTTTCGACCACATTTTCCGTTAGATAATTTTGCGCACCACGTTAGTCAGCGGACTTACTCGATGACGCGATCGTGAACGATGAGACAAAAGGCGGTGGTTTTCGGCGGAACGTTTTCCTTGTTTTCGAATTCGATGCGCACGTCCACGGTGGCGCTCTTCACCGATTCGTTTTGACGGGAACAATCGATCACCGCGAGCGGAGCTACCCGCGCGAATTCGCGCGGGGAGAAGAGCGCGTCGCGACTGTTCCCGTAGTACGCTCCTCGAAATTTTGCGTACATCTCGTACAGCACGGCGAACTTGCCGTTTTCGAAATCCGCGTTCACGTCGTCGTTGGGATAGAATTCCGAGTTGAGATACAATTTCACGTTGGCTAGCGCGCAATGGTCGAACCTCGATGCGTCCTCCGTGAATTCGTTTCGCCGTCTGGTCTGCAGCACGAATATGACGTATCGCGGCTTCTCCAATTGCGGCGCGGCTTTCACGGCCCACGAATGTTTGGTCGTGCTTTGCAGCAGGGGAAATTCGTACAGGTCCCAAGATCGAAAGCCCGCGCTCAGAAATCGTCCGCTCTCCAACGTTCGCAACAGCGATAATTTAGTCACGTCGTTCAACGTCACGTGAGGCATGCGCCATTGCACCTTCAGCAACGTAATTTTAGGATCCTTGGCCGGATCTCTCGGCACGGTTTTCTTCGGATCTACGACGCAGTTTTCGTCGGTACGAGCGCGTATCAGGATAAGCTCGTGTCGCGCGTTTATTACCACGCGTTTATAGTCCTCGAAGAAACCCAACAGAATATTCAACGGTACGCAAAAGTTGAATTGATGGGACGCGCTGGTCAGATTCGAATCGTTCGTCGGATAACTCCATCCGGCGTTCTGCAGTCTTCTGGCTCGTTTGACGGTCAGCGACACGTAGTTCTTTATCGTGCTGGTTATTCCGACGTTTCTACACCGGTCGATCTCCACGCCGTCGAGTTCGTATCGAATTTCGTCGAACATAAACGCGACGCAGTTGTTAACTAATTTCGCGTATCGACTTTGATCTTCCCCTCCCTCCTGTGTTCTCGCGCCGTCGTCGTAGAGTCGTCCCTCGACGTACAGGAAACTGTCGCACGGCAGCGTATACAGATCCTGCTGCTGTATGGGTATTCGTATCCCGTCGTTGTGCCCGAACGTCGTGTTGACGTATGGGTTATACGTGTGAGTCTCGATTTCGACGATGCGCTCGTCGAAAATCGGCTCACCGCCGATACTCAAGATGTCGGCCATGATTTTTCCTCTCGATGTGGAAACGATGTGGCGGTGACGACGAGTTTCTCACGACGAGACCCAACGATCGTAGGAACCTGACGTTTGCGTTGCTGAGAACGGCTCTCCTTCCTCCTCCTCCACCTCTTTTTTTCCCACGCTTCCGATCTCGTCGTAAAACGGGCCAGCTCGCTCGTTCGCACAATTCGCGCTAGATCCGTTCAGAACGAGCATCCCTCCTCTCGCTCTCTCACTCTTCAGGTCGCGGAGATACGCGCACACTAATTTTGACGGCGACGTACGTGTAACCTGATCGTTATCTCTTCGCCGCGGAAATCGATCAATCGATCTTTCTGATCAACGACTCGCACCGTGATATCGGTGACGTTTCGCGCGACGATCGGGAGGTAAATGATCTGCGTCGGAGTCTCCGACAGTTTATATCCCGGTGGAACTTTCGGCGCGAATTTGTGTATCGCGTGCACCGAGCGTCCGTTGCTGTACGCTCCCGTGGTGATACTGCATTCGATGCGAATTATGTTTACGCTCATGACGTCAACGGGTCCGTCGGAAACGTACCATTTGTTCGGTTTTAAAATACGATCGCGCGAGAAACCCAAAAGAAAACCAATGTTGTTCGGTTTTTGTAAAATTTACCCGGTAGGCGCATTTTATCTCGCTCCTCATGGTATCCTCGTTGGCGCGAAGAGCGAGTATTCCATCACCATCGTCATCCTCGTCTTCGTCCTCGTATATGTGATAGATGTCGTCGTCGTCGTCGTCCCTTCTCCGTTCGGTTTTTTTTTTACCCGTTCAGCGTCGGTCTGCACTTTTCCTTGTGTCTCTTTAATTTTTTTTTGACGTAGAACTACGTCTTTGTCGATAGTAAAGAGGGGGGGGGGAGTATAAGGGGGGGCACAGCCTGCACGATGCAACGAAATTATGTCACATTTTGAACGTTTGTATCTTCGAAACTAATAATCGTAGAATAATGTTATAATATCTCATTTTAAAGCTTAAGAAGTCCCATTTATGATAAGACAAGTCGGAACCCTTTATTTCTTACCTCTTCGATACAGCAGCGTTAGAAAGTTTAACTAAATTTTTTGTCGATGCAACGAAAATATGTCACACTTTGAACGTTTGTATCTTCGAAACTAATAAACGTAGAATAATAAATAATATCTCATTTTAAAGCTTAAGAAGTCCCATTTATGATAAGACAAGTCGGAACCCTTTATTTCTTACCTCTTCGATACAGCAGCGTTAGAAAGTTTAACTAAATTTTTTGTCGATGCAACGAAAATATGTCACACTTTGAACGTTTGTATCTTCGAAACTAATAATCGTAGAATAATAAATAATATCTCATTTTAAAGCTTAAGAAGTCCCATTTATGATAAGACAAGTCGGAACCCTTTATTTCTTACCTTTTCGATACAGCAGCGTTAGAAAGTTTAACTAAATTTTTTGTCGATGCAACGAAAATATGTCATACTTTGAACGTTTGTATCTTCGAAACTAATAATCGTAGAATAATAAATAATATCTCATTTTAAAGCTTAAGAAGTCCCATTTATGATAAGATAAGTCGGAACCCTTTATTTCTTACCTCTTCGATACAGCAGCGTTAGAAGTATTAAAGAAAAATATACTTTATTATATAGTTTTTGAAAGCTCTCGATGTAAGCTAAATGTTTTCGGGGTTAATTTTTCGATATAGGTTTTTTCTCGAAAAGTATTAAAGGAAAATATACTTTATTATATAGTTTTTGAAAGCTCTCGATGTAAGCTAAATGTTTTCGCAATTTAATAAATAAATAAATGAATGAATAAATGGATGAATGGATTTAATAAATACATAAATGAATGAATGAATGGATGAATGGATGAATGGGTGAATGGATGAATGGATGGATGGGTGAATGGATGAATGGGTGAATGGATTTAATAAATAAATAAATCAATGAATGAATGAATGGATGAATGGGTGAATGGATGAATGGATTTAATAAATAAATGAATGAATGGGTGAATGGATGAATGGATGAATGGATAAATGGATGAATGGATGAATGGGTGAATGGATTTAATAAATAAATAAATGAATGGATGAATGGATGGATAAATGGATTTAATAAATAAATGAATGAATGGATGAGTGGATGAATGGATGAATGGATGAATGGGTGAATGGATGAATGGATTTAATAAATAAATGAATAAATGAATGATTGGATGAATGAATGAATGGATGAATTAATGAATGGATGAATGGGTGAATGGATGAATGGATGAATGGGTGAATGGATGAATGGGTGAATGGATTTAATAAATAAATGAATGAATGAATGAATGGATGAATGAGTGAATAAATGAATGGGTGAATGGATGAATGGATTTATTTGAAAGCTCTCGATGTAAGCTAAATGTTTTCGCAATTTTTTTGCAACGTTTTCATGCAACGTTTTCTTTTTCTCTAAAAGTATTAAAGAAAAATATACTTTATTATATAGTTTTTGAAAGCTCTCGATGTAAGTTAAATGTTTTCGGGGTTAATTTTTCGATATGAGTTTTTTCTCGAAAAGTATTAAAGGAAAATATACTTTATTATATAGTTTTTGAACGCTCTCGATGTAAGCTAAATGTTTTCACAATTTAATTAATAAATAAATAAATAAATAAATGGATGAATTGATTTAATAAATACATAAATGAATGAATGAATGGATGAATGGATGAATGAGTGAATGGATGAATGGATGAATGGGTGAATGGATGAATGGGTGAATGGATTTAATAAATAAATAAATGAATAAATGAATGGATAAATGGATGAATGGATGAATGGATTTAATAAATAAATAAATGAATGAATGAATGAATGGATGAATAGGTGAATAAATAAATAAATGAATGACTGGATGAGTGGATGAATGGATGAATGGATGAATGGGTGAATGGATAAATGGATGAAAGGATGAATGGATTTAATAAATAAATAAATGAATGAATGATTTGATGAATGAATGAATGGATGAATGGATGAATGGTTGAATGGATTTAATAAACAAATAAATGAATAAATGAATGAATGGATAAATGAGTGAATGAATGAATGGGTGAATGGATGAATGGATTTATTTGAAAACTCTCGATGTAAGCTAAATGTTTTTGCAATTTAATAAGTAAATAAATGAATGAATGAATGGATGAATGGATTTAATAAATAAATAAATAAATGAATGGATGAATGGATAAATGGATGAATGGGTGAATGGATAAATGGATGAATGGGTGAATGGATGAATGGATTTAATAAATAAATGAATGAATGAATGGATAAATGGATGAATGGATGAATGGGTGAATGGGTGAATGGATTTAATAAATAAATAAATGAATGAATAAATAAATGGATGAATGGATGAATGGGTGAATGGGTGAATGAATTTAATAAATAAATAAATAAATAAATGGGTGAATAGATGAATAGATGAATGGGTGAATAAATTTAATAAATAAATAAATGAATGAATGAATGAATGGATGAATGGATGAATAGGTGAATGAATAAATGGATTTAATAAATAAATGAATGAATGGATGAGTGGATGAATGGATGAATGGATGAATGGGTAAATGGATTTAATAAATAAATGAATGAATAAATGAATGGATGAATGAGTGAATGGGTGAATGGATGAATGGATTTAATAAATAAATGAATGAATGGATGAATGGGTGAATGGATGAATGCATAAATGGATTTAATAAATAAATAAATGAATGAATGAATGGATGAATGGACGAATGGGTAAATGGATGAATGGATTTTTATGCAATGTTTTTCGCAAACTACTCATTTGTTAACAAAAAAAAATAGGCACAGTAACAACTGTGCCGCAAGCAACACGTAGAACTACGTCAACTGTCACTATTTCATGTTAAAGTATTCGTGATCAAGGGAGGCCAAAGCCCACACAGGGCTGTAGCGCAGAGTTCATCATCAGTGACAGTTGACGTAGTTCTACGTTGTTGCTAAAGCTCTCGATGTAAGCTAAATGTAATACAAACAACGTAGAACTACGTCAACTGTCACTGATGATGAACTCTGCGCTACAGCCCTGTGTGGGCTTTGGCCTCCCTTGATCACGAATACTTTAACATGAAATAGTGACAGTTGACGTAGTTCTACGTGTTGCTTGCGGCACAGTTGTTACTGTGCCTATTTCTCTCTCACGGGCGCGATAAAGAAGAGCCGCGCGTAGATATCTGCTCACGGCCCGCAGCTTGTACGATCCTTCCGGAACGACGATCGTCCGGTCGTCCTCGCCGAAGTAGAAGCGATTGTTCGCGGACGTAACGTTCGGAATCGAATTTTACGTCTCAAAAGTCGCCAAACCCAGCTCGTATTCGCCGTCGCTCAGATCCAAAGCGGGAAAGTGACTCGCCGTGAGAACGCTGCTGGTTCCAGTCAACGTGAGAGTCAGCGACATCGCGGGAGAACGTCGATCGTTCGCCACTCCCCCAATCGATTTCGCGAAGAAATCGCAGGCACAGCTGTCCGCAGATTCTCTGATCGAATGTCTGAAACGCGCGACGATTGTACGTCTCGATCACGCTCTCGCCGCCGCCATCTCCGAGATATCGCGCGAGATCCTTAGGCGGACGGAGATTTCCAAACGCGTCGAAGTAGATCGCAGCGTTCCTTTTTTTCGCGTAAGCGACCCAACTGCGTGCCCGGACCCGCTGCGTCGTCGAGATTCACGATGCCGCACTCCGCGCGTCGCACCCTCGTCGGCAGAGCGTCGCGCATGAACACCCCACGGAAGAACGGTATGCGTAGGTGACGCGCCGATCGATCGAGCTGCTCGCTCGTCGTGATGCCGTACGGAGGAAGATGCACTAATAACGTCGCCTCTTTCCGCGAGATTTTTTTTTTTTTCAGCGACTCTCCTCGCGCCACCTCCGCGCTTCTTATACGGCGCGAGGTACAACCCGCGACCCTCCATCGCTCGATTGTGTCGATGCAATTCCTCGAGTTGTTTTTGCGCCGCTTTGTTGGCGCTCACCGCTTTGGCCACGCCAGCCGCGCCACCGATCAAGGAACCGAGCGCGCCCAGCATCGGCAGAAAAGGCAAAAAGCCGCCGCGTTTCGCTGTCGGAAGTATTCTTTGCTTCTTCCTCCCGCTCTTCCTTCCCGTCTTCGCGTTTTTCCTCAATCCCATTCCTTTCCTCGTTTTTCTTTTGCGTTCCATACTCATGCCCAGTTTCGTCTTCGCCTTCATAGCCGCCTATACGGTCGCCGCGGCGAGTCTCTCACTAGCCGTGGAATCCTTCGCGGTGACGCGCTCGCGCGCCCTCTCGGCGAGCAGTCGATCGGCGACGTGTCGCTCGGCGAGCTCGCCGCTTCGCGAATGCGCGACGTCGTGCTCTCGACACGCCGTGTCCAACGGATTGATGCCTTCTTCGCCGCGCGCTAGGTCTTTGCGCTAGACGCGTACCGGGTCCGCAAAATTGATAGCCGGGTATGTGCAGCTCGAAGGGAAGAGCGTTTATCGCGCGATTGAGCAGACCGGCGCCGCGCATTCGGTCGCGGTTGCGGGAGGATTTATTTTTTTCTTTTATTACTTCGAACTGGAAATCGATGACTCGTCGTTCACAACGTCCATGCGGTTGCACTCGTGGCAGTCCTTGATAAGCGGCGGTGGACCGTCTATGTGCGTTTCGCTGCCACGGACGATTGTAATGTTCCATGCACGTAGGGATGAAACGATACCGCCAAGGTATCTATACTTTTACTCATTACTTGTATCGAAAGAAAGTCTCGATACTTATTGAATATTGGTAGAAAAGTATCGATACCTACTTGTATCGTATCAATTAAAAATAAATACAATTTATACAATGTAATTATGTAAAATTTCTTTTTATTAACATTTTATTAATAAATTTATTTATAGTTTTTAAAGAAGTGATAGAAAAATGTTTTTGTATAAACATACGCTAATTAAAAAATGAATCTTTTGGAATATTTGCAAGAAACAATAGTTTTTCTAGATGTTTTCCTGATAGACGATTCCTGGTTTTAGTGATTGTTGCTCCCGCCTTAGAAAATAACCTTTCGCAAGGAACTGAGGAAGCAACAACCACTAAAAACATTCGAGCCTGCTTATATAATAGCGGAAACATTGTTTTCATGTCCTCCCATTCTTCTAGCGGAGATGATTTTAATGATGAAATGGGGGAAGAGAGGTACAGTGACAATTCGTCACTTTTAATATTAGTCTTCTTTCGCTTCTGATTTATTATCAGTTCCTTGTGATGTAGCCAGAAATCATAATCTTTCTTAGGACTTTCTTCTATTTCAGACTCACTGTTCGGAATGTTTGGATTAGAAATGTCTTCTTCTATTAGTTCTTTTAGTTTCTGAATTGCCTGTTCACAAGCATTTTCATCTTGAAAATGGATAGTTTTAAAACGAGGATCAAGAAGCGTTGCAATTGCTGTATGTGTATTATATTCAATAATGCCAAACCTTTTATTTGTTTCTGTTTCTAGTATTTTTTGGACATTAGTTATGCATTCAAACGGAGAAAAAAATTTTAAAAGTTCTATTTTCAAACAATTTACCATAGGAATAACTTTCGATATTGTGATATAATGTTCCCCCGAAGATTCTTTTGTAACAAATTCGAATGGCTTTAATAACGAAATTAATTGTTTAATAATCTCAATTTCAGTACCACTAAGCATTTCGGGACTAGCACAATTATCTAGCAAAAGTTCAGAACAAACTCGTGAAAGTTCTATAAATCTTTCCAGCATATAATAAACAGAATTCCATCTAGTGCTGACATCCAGTATAAATTTCTTAGTTGATCCTTCTGGAACCCCATTGCGTATTTGAATTTTTCTCAGTTTATCAGAATTCACAACACTGTTTTTTACCCACTTTACAATAGCCCTTACTTTTGATATAATAACCTTAATAGAGTCATGTTTTAACCCAGCTTCAACTATCAAATTAATGGTGTGTGGAAAACATCGTAAGTGTTTTTTTTCAGAAACTACGGCTTTGATTGCTGCAATCATGTTTGACCCGTTATCTGTTACAATGCATCGAATTTTCGAGATTGGAATATTCCATTCATCTAGTATATTATTTAATATATTAGCAAGATATTGACCTGTATGATTGTGATTAAGTTCTTTTGTAGCAATATTACAAGTTACTGTTTTTATCCCTTCAAAAAAATGTACTGTAAGACCTAGATAACTTTTTTCTGACATTGTCTCAGTCCAAACATCAGTAGTCAAGCAGAATTCACTTGCTTTTTCAATTCGTTGTTTGTATAATACTGCAACCACATCATACTTCTCCGAAAGTTTTTTCTTCATGAATGTACTTGAAGGTACTTTGTAGAAGGGAGCAACTTCCTTCATCAACTTTAAAAAGCCTTCTCCTTCAATGACGTTGAAAGGACGCATATCTCTACATATAAAGTATAAAATACTCATCGTGATCTTCTCATACTTCAAACCTCCTTCTGAAAGTAAGACCATTATAAAAATAAATACTAACGATGAAAGTAATAAACTAACAAAAAAATAATATTATAATGTTCCAATTTCTTTTGAGACAACTGACAAGGCGAACAGTGATTTTCAAAACAGTCTGAATTTGTTTTAGCTTAATATTCAATCATAAAAAATGTGATAAACGTAAATTGATAAATGTATACACATAGTATTTTACGTATGAAATAGATATATATGCGCACATATGCACTTTACGGAAACCAGCTTTTTAATCATACAATTAATATATCTACCTTTATGAGAAGAAATTTTATTAAAAGCTGCTTTTAATGTGTGATATTCCTCATATCCAGCTGTTTGAGCTGTTCCATCATTCTCATCCTTGGTCTGTCTTTCACAAAATGTAATTGAAGATGTCGATGATGTCGAAGGCATCGAAACAGAGCAATTTTTTATTCAATGTATTTAGATCGTCTGGCTTAGATTTGTTCAGAGTCAATAAATTTTCTCCTTTTGTTTCCTTTTGTAGCCTCCTGTAAAATACATAAACAAATTAACCTTTTTTTCTTTGTATAATAAGCACAAAACAATATAAATTAAAACAGACATAAGACATTTTCTCTCAAATATATATTAATATGACTTACCTTGAAAGAGTATCCTTTTTTTTGGTTAAAATAATGTTATGAATTTTGAAATGTTTGTGTAAATTTGATGTATTCCCGCAATAACTTACTTCTTTGAAGCACATTTTACAGTTCGCCACTTTATGGTTTCTTTTTTTGAAATATGTCCATACTTCAGACACTGGAGGACTCATTATTTATTTTTATTATTATCTATTTCGATGATCAAAACCAAAGTAATGGAAATAATCTCAACTCTTAACCGCTTCCAACAAAACAAATGAATTACGAATATTGCCGCGATCACGGACCACGGGCCACGAGTCCACGGATCATATAGCATATAGACTATAGACATAATATATCTAGAACTAAACGCTCAATCTAGTTATATTATACTATCTATGATTATAATATAGAAGACTATACACTGTATACACATGGCGTATTCCGCGTATTGGCGAATTGGCGTCCAGAGACAGAGAGAGATTAGAGAAAGAGAGAGAGAGAGAGAGCTTTCTCCAATAGGATATCGGAATCAAGCTAAACTGGGGGTCAATCATGTATTAAGGCCATCGCACACAAAATTGCATAGGTTGCATAAGCATAGCATAAGACAGCTGGACCAATGAGCATCTTATGTAAATGAATATGGCGACTTTATGCTGGATGCTCATTGGTTTAGCGGTCTTATGTTACGCTTATGCTAAGCTATGCATTTTGTGTGCGATGGCCTTTAAAGTGGAACGTAGAAAATGAAAAGTTTTATATGACTATCTCTTTCTATTTAACATCAATAGAAAGAGAGATTTTTCATTTCTCACGTTTCCATCCTAGGGGAAAAGATTCGAATATATAATTAATATATATTTCTTTTTTTTTTACTTATACAATTATCAAGCGGTTGAAGTAAAATACGCTCGCGCAATCGGCGCAATCACCATCATGGTGGACCCGACACGGAGTGAACCCTGTGCTACTGTTCTTACTTATAATATAGCGAATTCGGGCGCTTGCACTAGTGCACACTGAGTGCGCACTAAGGCTTGTTCTTAATCAATTGTTATATTTACAGATCATCTCAAATACTTAGTCTGTAAAATGATTTGTATAGCATCCATAGTGGATCCATATACAGATTGTTTTATTGTCTAAAAAGTTTTTAAATGTGTATTTAAATGACTTTAAATATAAGAATATATTATAAACAAGCCTTAGTGCGCACTCAGTGTACACTAGTGCAAGCGCCCGAATTCGCTATTATACTGTGGCTGTGCTGTGTGCACATATATGTTTTTTGTTTTTACGCCGATAGTGCCGATAGCCGAATGCCGATACTCGCTCCATTCGATACGAGTACTTTTGTTCGATACTAAGTAGGTATCACAACCGTAGGTATCGATGCTAAAAGTACTTGGTATCAAAACGAAAGTATCTAGTATGTACTCATATTTACTTGTATCGTTTCATCCCTACATGCACGGGCGATATCTCTGCGCCTCGGGATCCGCTTTTATGTGTTCCGGCAAACGGACCCACAGCAAATGCACGTATTTCTCAAAATGACGCAACAGAATGACCTTCGGAACAAATTCCAACTCCTCGGCCGTTAGATTGAGAATATAGTGTCTGTCCGCCAGTATGGGAAACATTCTCGATCACCGATGCGCGCGAACGATTCGTTGATTTTAGATTAATTTTTGTGCGGACACGGCGACGCGCTCACGCTTCTTATACCCGCGCGCGAGGCGTTTGCGCACGCGCGCCTCCTTCCCCGAGCGATCGGAAATTCATCGCGCGCGAATCGAGCAAGCGCGAGCTCGCGGAAAAGACCGAGAGACAGAAAAAGAGAGGGCGAGATGCGATTCGTGCGACAGTCGGTGACGATAGGAGTCTCGAATGCGGATCGCAAAACACTGGCGGGGTCGGGCGCGACCGAGGGAGGAAACGGAGAATCGCGCAGGCACGGTCCTCTCCTGCCGAACGTCGTGCGCTGCATCATTTGCGGTCCCTCCAACTGTGGTAAGACGAACGTTCTGCTGAGTCTGCTGGAACAGCCGCACGGTCTTCGTTTCGAGAACGTATACGTGTACTCGAAATCTCTGCAACAACCGAAGTATCGATACCTCAAACGATTGTTCGAGCCTATGGAGAAAATCAACTATCGCGCGTTTTCCGACAATCGAGAGGTCGTTCCACCGGACGAAGCGCTTCCCGACTCGATCTTCGTCTTCGACGACGTGGCCTGCGACAAGCAGGACAGGATGAGGGAATACTTTTCTATGGGTCGACATTCGAATATCGATTGCTTCTATCTCTGTCAGACGTATGCTAAAATTCCGAAACATCTAGTGCGCGATTACGCAAATCTGTTGATCCTGTTCAGGCAGGACGGCACCAATCTGCGACACGTGTGCGACGATCACGTGAACATCGATATGTCGTACGACGAGTTTCGCGCATTCTGTCGCGAGTGTTGGCGACGCGCCTACGGTTTCGCCGTGATAGACAAAGACAGCGCGTTGCGAGGCGGACGGTACAGACGGGGGTTTCACGACTTCGCCGTGTTGTAGAGCCGATCAGTGCGTTTCGCCGAACGACGCGAGTATGAGCGCGATTGTGGAAGAGAGAACCGCGCGAGAGATAGCCAAAACGCGCGCTTCGATTCGCAGAAAAAAAGCCGCTCTCAGGGCGAAGAGAGCGAAGAAGGACAGCGAGAACGACGACGACGATGCTGGCGCCGACCTGGAGCGCGATTACGGGGAGGAGGACGACGTATTCACGCCGATCAGGACAACGACTACCGTGGGAAAAAGGGAGTCGCGTCCAGCACGATTGAGTTCGGCACCCGCGACGGCGAGTTCCACGCCGATCCACGCCGATTCCGTCCAGTTTTTACCCAGAGAACGCGAGATCGTCTCGGAGACGACGACTCCACCTCCCGCGCTAGAGACATCCGTCAGGGAATCTTTGAGTACGACGGAATGTCGCGACCTTCTGCACAGTCAACTAGGACCGTTAGGGCGGGAATACGTGGGCGCTCTTCTGAGCGGTGACAGAAAAAAAGATATCGACCACGTCTACGGAGTGTATCTCGGCGAGAACGGCACGATGCTGGGTAACAAACGATTCGACGTGGCCGCGGATGACTCCGTGATCTTCGGTGGTGTGCCATACAAGGGCACGCGCGGTCTGTACGAATTGATCTTCATGCGAACTCCCAACGCTAAAATCTACACGGACGAGGACAAACGAACGTACAGACGTATACTTTGTGCTACTAGCGCTCACAAACGCGATCGCAGCGCCAGCATGCCTGTCATGGGTAACAAGGGACACAAGTACAGAAATGTAATAGCGCCGCTCGTGCTTCCGTCTCACAAAACTGGTACTACGAAGGGTACCGGACTACCGTCGGCCATGCGACTGACCGACAACGCGATCGATTACATTCACTGGGACGATCCCAACGAGCTGGTCGATCGACTTCGACTGCTGGACGCCTCTCGTCGGGCCGGCAACGACGCTCACGACAACGAAATTCTGTCGATAATCGAGGAACTTCGCGAGGCCGGTTTCGTCATAAATTGATCGGTCGCGTGGATCGCGACGGCAGTACGAATCGCGGCGCGCTCTCCGGCGCCTCTCCGCGCGCGATGTCCGTGAACAAATTCGGCATGTCTCTGGCAAATCGAGACAACGGCGACGGAATCGACGGTGCGTCCACGGTGAGATTACGCTCGTCGATCGAATCCTTGCGCAATTACACGCGCAACAACGCGCTCTTTATGATCGAGGATTTCTACGACGCGAAGGAGCGCAAGATACGGCGAGTGGCCGCGCCGGAAGACAACGACGACGCGACAAACAAGAGCTACGTCGATATCTGGATCGCGTATGCCAAGTTCGATGCGGTGAAAGAGTTCGAAGGTCAGATAGCGACGCTGAAGAACGACGCGCTCCGTTTGAAGGAGAATTCCTACGACGCGGGGGAGCGCAAGATACGGCGGCTAGTCGCACCGGAGGTCGGCACCGACGCGGCGAACAGGAGCTATGTATACGGCGCGATCGAACGGCTCAAAAGCAAACTGTCGAGTGAGAGAATAACTCGTACTATCGCGATCGAGGAGATAAAAAAGGATATCGAGAAGTTGTTCAAAGACGCGCTTCGAATTATTCACGGCTCTTACGTCGCGAGAGGGCTCAGGATAGGAGCCGTAGCCGCGCCGGAAGACGGCGCCGACGCGGCGAACAAAAGCTACGTAGAGGGCGCGATCGAACGGTTGAAGAGCGCGATGCGCGAGGAGATCAAGAGGAATACCGCCGATGAAAACTTCAAAGGCGTCATCGTGACAAACGCGACCCAAGGTTTGAGAGACGAAATCGTAACGTTGCGAAACGACGCGCTCCGTCTACGCGAGGATTCCTACGACGCGTCGAAGCGCAGGATACGGCGCGTAGCCGCGCCGGAGGACGACGGTGACGCGACGAACAGGAGCTACGTTGATGAAGCGATCGCTGAGGTTAAAAAGAATTTCAAAGATCTGATAAGAGAATTCAGAAGCCAGTTCGTGGATGTGAAAAATACCGTGAACAAGCACGACGTTGAGATCGCTCGAATTCAAAGTATTCTAGACCATCTCAATCAATGAGCGTGGAAAAACGAAGACTCGTGGAGGAATTGCACGCGCCGGCGAGGAAAAACTTTCCCCGTCGCCGCGTCGTGGTGCGCGGTTACGACGACCTGTGGCAGGCCGACGTGGTGGAGATGCGTCCCTATTCGCGCGAAAACGCGGGTCACAATTACATTCTGACGGTCATCGACGTGCTGAGCAAGTACGCCTGGACGATCCCGCTCAAGACCAAAAGCGGAAAGGAGGTCGCGACGGCTCTGCGAAAGATCTTTCGCGAGGACGCGCGATACCCTAGGAATCTGCAAACAGACAAAGGAAAGGAATTCTACAACGCCGACGTGCGCAAAATCTTCGACGCGCACAAGGTGAATCACTACTCCACGTATTCGGTGATGAAAGCGTCGCCGGCGGGGGGGTGGGCGGCGGATGAGTGTGGCTGCACTCATCCGTCGCAAATTAGGTAAGGGTGTCGTGGAAAAGTGCGGCACCGTGTGGAGGGAGCTGCGGACGTAATGCCCAAGCGATTTCCGTGGCTGCCTCCCAAAGCACAGCTAGGGCAGCCCAAGGGAGTTTTAGTGGGTAGGCCACGTCGCGCGAGCGGCGTGGAATCCCACACTCCCCCGTCCCACCCCGGGGGCGGGGGGTCTTCCCCTCACGGGGCAACTGGGCAGAGCCCGAGGGCGTGGGGGCGCTCCCTGATCGGCTCGCTATGCGAGTCGTGACTGGTTGCTCCCGTTGCCTCTCGAGACGATCCCAGTTGACGAAGATTTCTCCCTTGCCAAAAAAAAGGGGAAAAGAGAGATTGCGGAGATGTTTTACATAAAAAAAGAACAAATAAATACGATTAATTTAAAGAAAGATACTGAAAATTTCAATCCGCTATACGACAGAATTATAAGAGCTACCTAATCATTTCTCTCTGTGTGTATGTTTTTATCCTGTTGACCTAGCCACTTTTTGTATTTCGATGATTAGTTGATCGCCGTCTTTCGTTTCGGAACGACGTGTCACCGGTCGATTCCGTTTACATTATGATTACTAGACTCTGTATAGCGACTTTTTTAAATAAGAGATTCTTGACAAAGTTACTACAACTGCAAGAGCTGCACGGATGGCTAAAATAATCGTTAACAGGATCAGATAGGTAGATATTTCCTTTTGAATTGTTCCTTGTGTAACTTTCGTCTCTGGAACAGCGTGTTTGTAATGACTTTATTATGTATATTTTTTAGAAATCTCTTGAAAAGGACACAAAACCAGTGTCGAAACGTTGAGTTAAGTTGATGTAATAATCTTTGATATTAAAGTCAGTTTGGTCAAAATATACATCTCTGGTAAATATTTTATTGAACAAAGAAAATCATTTATTTGCAATAAGAAAACTTAATAAATAAAAAAATTTTCAAATAAATATTTTGTTGAACGAAAGGAATACTACATTTGCAACAAGAAATATAATATTCTTAAATAGATAAAAATGCTTGCAAAAAAATATTTTGTTGAATGCCAGAAATAATTTATTTGCAACAAGAAACTTGAATGCATAAATATGCGTAATTAAGTATTTTGTTGAACGAAAGAAATAATTTATTTGCGATATTACAGATATTATGCGGGCCATTTCATTGGCTGCAGAGAATCTGAAAATAAACTTAAAATGATCTTACACTGATAGAAAAATCGAGAAATATCAAGATATTAAGGACCAAATATTTCTTATGGCGTGCGTTTTCTTTGACATTTATTTGTTATAAAAAAATTTATTTGTGAAAACAAAAAAAAATATATATATATACTATGTTTAAACATGGCAATATATGTCTATATTACAATATATACAGGGTGGACCATTTAAAGTGTGACGAATTTTTATTTGTGTGACAAAAGTTCTATGGTCTGAAGGGGGACAAATAATGGTAATATTATTTTTCGGAAAAAGTCGATTTTTCAAGATTATGGAGGTCATCATTATTGTTATTTCTTTTACATAATATATGATTCCCCTGATTATTTTGTATATAAAAGTATTATTGTCGAAAAATCAATAGTTCACGAGACATCTTATACTTTATGCCGAAATATACTAGAATAATGTATAAAAATATCTCGTAAAATATTGTTTTTTCAATATATCTATCTTAATACTTTTATATGCAGAATAATCAGGGGAATTATATTATATAAAAAAATCATACACTTCCATTAAAAAAAATGGTGATGACCTTCGTATGACCTTAAAAAATCAATTTTTTCCGAAAAATGATTTTATCAGTATTTGTCCCCCTTCAGTTCATACAACTTTTGTGTGAAACATTTTTCTCTAAGATGCTTTGTTTCCGAGAAAAATTCGTCAGGCTTTAAATGGTCCATCCTGTACATATTTGACGGTTTTTTCATACTTTAGGTCTAAACAATGGAACAATTTTGTTGTATAATAGCTCATTTTCTTTACAGAGAGGTCCTCTATCAACCATCGAACGAATATTAAATAATGAATTGGAATTTTGGAATGTCGATTTCATTTTATAAAGTGTATCGATGGTCGGTAGAGTATGTTCTTACAAAGAAAATGAGGACCATACATCAATAATATATTAGTGTATCACATTAGTGTGTCAGATATTTTGTATATGGCTACCAACAAAAGAACTAAAACTTTATCGGAGCTTATGCACACACCCACGCGCATTTTGAAGAAAAAATTACATTTCTTTAAAATATTTTTTTATTATCAGTATTAACCATAAACAAATATTATACCTAGTTCCAGTTTTAAACAAAAAAATTACTCAATATCCTTATAAGATCCTACATTGCAGAAAAATTATAAATCTTTTTAAGAACTTTAACAACTTTCCATTTGTTCACTTTTCACTATTCTTAATGTTATTGATTGAAATTTTCTACAATCGAATTTATATTTATTTATGTACAACGAAATTGAGATAATAAAAGCTTTATTCGTTTTTTTTCCAGATCAATTGTTGTCATGCAAAATTATACTAAAAGTAACAGATAAAACTATTAACAGTTTCATAGAGTCAGAGCTGCTCAATAATAAAAATGCACCAAAAGAGCAACCTTTGCCGAAAAAGCATTCAAATTTAATGGATACATTTCCACTCTTAACTATGGACGAATTTAAAGCCGTTGAGAAAAATATTTCGTGTTACATTAATAACTCAGCTTTTTTAAAATGTTCAGATTTGAATCACTACGTGGAGAAGTTGTGGGTGATACCCTTCAAAGAAGGATTAATTCGGTCATGCAAATCATATTCGATGATAAATTAGCATCTCTTTTTAATTGGAAGGGCCAAAGAGGGGAAAAAACAAAATTAAACGGACATCGTATCAACAAAGTAATGATAGGTAAACTTATATTGTTTTAAAGTGAGACATGTATTTAATCTTATCTACGATATCTTCATGTAAGATTTATTTACAGAAATAGTGGCCGAAAAATTCCCGAAAATTAATGAGATTATATTTGGCAGGAAAGCCGGGACATGGTTGTCTCAAGCCCCCTCACGGATACAAAAAAAGAAGTGAGTTTTGTTTCGTGTGTGATTAAGGATGTATGTGTCGTACAGTCCTTGCTAAAAGTTAAACTTTTCAATAAAAGAAGACTTTGCACGTATGTCAAACAACTCAAAATTTTTTATATGTTAGAAGGGATTACCGTTAACAGTTTGAGTATGATTTTTTGTTATTTAAATAATTAGTATTGTTTAAACAATTTAAAAAAAATTTTTTGTGGCAAAAAATTTTGAAACTTAAAATACAATATCAATGATGTATGTTTTACACATAAAAAAAGTTTAAGA
>JASTWP010003222.1:0-27908 GCA_030770255.1 Temnothorax ravouxi
AACAGGTTGTGCGGTACGCAGAAATTGAAATATCCATTCGCGTTATTATGTGGATCCCAGCCGGCGTTTCTCAGAATCACGCTTCTGTCGGACGATACCGTTACGTAGTTCTTGAGCGTGCTGGTTATTCCTACGTTTCTGCAGCGATCAATCTCCACGCCGTCGAGCTCGTATCGAATCTCATCGAACATGAAACGCGACGCAATTATTACCCAGTACCACGTTATCGGCTGCTTGGTCGGCTGCTCTGGTCACCGTCAATGTTCCTTCGACGTAGAGAAAACTATCGCACGGCAACGTATACAGATCTTGCTGTTGTATAGGTATTCGTATCTCGTCGCTATACTCGAACGTTGTGTTGGCGTACGGGTTGTACGTGTGAGTCTCGATCTTGACGATGCGATCGTCAAAGACGGGCTCGCCTCCGATGTTGAGAATTTCAGGTCATCGTTCAGACGTTTCGTACCGCGAATCCCAGAGATTGTAAAAATTTAACGTTCGATGCGTCGAGCTTCTTTCTCGTCTCTCTTTTTTTTACGCCACCGAATGTCGATTTGACGATATCGTCGATCGTCGCAGTCGTAAAGATATTCTTATCTGTCGCGTGCTCCGAGTCGTTCAACACGAGCATCTCACACACGTCGCGCGTTATCGCTGTCGCCGTCGTACGTGCAATCTGACGGTGATCTCCTCTCCTCGAAAATCGAGCAATCGTCCGTCTTGATCTGTGACGCGTATCGTTAGATCCGTAACGCTTCGCGCGATGATCGGCAGGTAAATGATCTGCGCCGGCGTTTCCGATATCTTATATCCCGGTGGTACGCTCGGTGAAAATTCGTGTATCGTGTGAACACGTTTGCCGTTGCTGTACGCACCCGCGGTCACGTTACACTCCACGCGGATAATGTTTACGTTGATAATATTAATCGACGCGTCCGATTCGTGCCACTGTCCCGGCTGCAATATACGCTTCGACGAGAATCCCAGCAGCGATCCAACGTTGTTCGGTTTGTTAAAGTTCACTCTAAAAGCGCACTTGATCTCGCTCTTCATCGTATTGTAATTTGCGCGGAGCACTATCGGGTAATCCGTGGCCTCGTCTTCGTAACCGTTCGCGCGAGCGGTCGCCTCTCGCGCGATATTCGCGACCGACGTACGATCGTCGTTGGAACGATTTACGCGTCGCGGACGTTTCCGTGAAATTTCGCGTTTCAAAAACTCATGTATGGCTCGTATCTCGTACGATCCCTCGGGAATCGTAATTTCCGTGTCATCCTCGTCGAAATAAAATTTATTGTTCGTAGAATTCACGTTCGGAATCGTGTGATAAGTCTCAAAACACGTTAGACCGAGCTCGTAGTCACCGTCGCTCAGATCCACGGCGGGAAAGTAGTGCTCCGCGAGGATGCAGCTCTTCCCGGTAAGCGTAAACGTTATAGACATGTCGGTGCAATCCGTTAACGAATACTGAGTCACCACCGCGCACCGTCAGGCTTTAAATTAGCGTCGATCGTTCGGAGAAATTGCAGGCACAATTGTCCACAGATGCTCTGATCGTATCGCTGATAAGACGTGCGATTGTACTCAATCTTCGACACGCTCGGCCCGAAATATCGCACCAATTCTTTCGGCGGTCGAAGATTGCCGAAACTGTCGAAATACATGACTCGATCTTCCCTCTTCGCGTACGCTACCCAATGAGTACCGGGACCCGCTGCATCGTCCAAATTCACGATACCGCTCTCGTTTCGACGTACACCGCCGATCGGTAACGAATCACGCATGAAGACACCTCTGAAGAACGGTACGTGCATACGCCTTGCCAGTCGATTCAATTGTACGTTAGTCGTAATACCCGCGGGCATATTTAACGTCTTTTTGACGTTTTTTTTTTATTTTTGACGCTACTCCTCGCCCGCGTTTGTGCGGACCGAGATACAGCCCTCGTCCATATTTGTACGGAGCGAGATAAAGTCCGCGACCTTCTACGGCGCGATTGTGACGTTGCATCTCTTCCAGCTGACGCCGCGCGGCTTTGTTATCGTTCACGGCCTTTACGACTCCCGCCGCTCCGCCGGCCAACGAGCCGAGAACTCCCAACAACGGTAGAATCGGCAATACGCCGCCTCGTTTCGCCGCCGGAAGTATCCGTTTTTTTTTCGTCAGCCTTTTCCTCGTTTTCATTTTTTTCGTTTTCAAACCCATTCCGAGCTTCGTCTTAGCTTTCATGGTCGCCCAGACGGCTGTAGCGGCAGCTCTTTCTCCGAGAGTCGAATCTCTCGCGGTAATGCGTTTTCGCGCTTCCGCAGCGAGTACCTCGTCTGCCGCGTGTCTCTCGGCGAGATCGCGGTTACGCGAATAGGCTATGTCGTGCTCGCGACACGCCGCGTCCAATGAATTAATACCTTGATCGCCTCTCGCCAATCGTTCTTGTAAACGAGTTCCCGGACCGCAAAATTGATAGCCGGGAATGTGTAATTCGAACGGAAGTGCGTTTATCGCGCGATTTAACAGGCCTCCACCAATTTTTTTCGCTGACATTCGCCGCAATCTTTTATCATTGGCGCGGGACCGTCGATGTGCGTTCGCTGCCACGGTTGATTGTAATGTTCGTAACAGCGACGATATGTCTGAACCTCCAAATCCGCCCTTATATGTTCCGGAAGCTTGTCCCACACGTAGTGTACGTGATCGCCGCACGTTTGCAGCAGAACGGCTTTCGGCACAAATTGCAGCTGTTCGGCGCTCAAGTCGCGAATATCGGAAGGTCTCGACAGTAGGACGAACATTTTTGCTACTGAGCGATTCGCGGTTCCGCTCGCCTATAAATAGACGTTCGAGTCAGCCAGAGAGTCGTCAGTGTGGAAAAAATGAAATTCGTGCGACAACCGTTGGCGATTCGCGTGACGAATTGCGACGACAGATTACGGTCGATGGGGGGCAACGCGGAGAAACGCAAGCACGGTACGATGTTACCGACTACTATACGCGCGATCATTTGCGGCCCCTCGAATTGCGGTAAAACCAACGTTTTGATAAGCTTGCTGGAAAGTCCGCACGGTGTACGTTTCGAAAACGTGTACGTATACTCGAAATCGCTGCAACAGCCGAAATATCGATATCTGGAGAATTTATTGACATCGATCGACGAAATCGGCTACTTTACGTTCTCCAATAACAGTGACGTCATTCCACCGAGCGACGCGCGTCCAAACTCGATCTTCGTCTTCGATGACGTCGCGTGCGACAAGCAAGACGCTGTGAGAGAGTATTTCTCAATGGGCAGGCACTCGAGCGTCGACTCATTCTATCTCTGTCAAACGTACGCGAGAATACCTAAACATCTGATACGCGATAACGCGAACCTGCTGATCCTGTTCAAACAGGATGGTACCAATTTGAAACACGTGTACAACGATCACGTGAATACCGACATGTCGTACGACGAATTTTGCTCGTTGTGCCACGATTGTTGGCAACAAAAGTACGGATTCGTAGTAATAGACAAGGACAGCGCGCTTTCGAACGGCCGATACAGAAAAGGATTTAACGTGTTCGCGATACCGCAAAAGCGATCAGTCGTTGTCGATACCTCGTCGGAGGTGAAACGTTAGCGATCGACGCTCTGCTTTGTTTTCCCCACGATGGCCGCGATCGACGGGAGCGAGAATATTCGCGAACGCGAGAAGATCGTGAAAGAGATTGCGAAGACGAGTGATTCGATTCGCAAGAAACTTCGCGTTTTGAAGACCGGTAAGATCGAGAAGGACATTGAGTTGGACACGCACTTTAAGCCTCTAATCGGGCCATTGCAAAAGATCGTCGACAAATCGAGCTTGATCGCGGTGAAGAAGGAGGAGCCGGAAAGCGTTGCTGACGCGGGGATGGAAACGTTACCCGTTCAACAGCGCGGGGAGGAGGAGGAGTTTGCTACTCCGGATGCTACACCGAAGAAAAAGAGGGAACGATTAGACTCCTGGTCGGATCTGGCATCGTCGACACCGCGTAAATCTAATCAATCGAAACGATCGAAAGTACTACCGATAACTTCTACACCGGTAACCTCTACATCGACGCGAACCGTGCAACGTACAAGTCCCGAATTCCTCGAAGACGTGGATGTTTTCGAAACCACGGACGACTCGATCGAGACGGCCGTTCAAAAGCAGTTGCAAACGTCGAAGGGTCGAGAGCTTTTTGTAGAAACGTTAGAAGATGAGTTGGGTCCACTGAGCCGATTGTACGTCGCGAGCGTTTTGGGCGCCGATTCGACGATAGACAACGTGTACGGTGTTTATCTCAGCAAGAATGAATTTATGCTCGGTAATCAACGTTTCGACGTGGACAAAGCGGATAATATAATTATCGGTGGCGTACGATACGCCGGCACACCCGGTATTTATGAGTTGATCTTCAAGAAAGCACCCGATGATAAGCTCTACTCGGAGGCGGATATGCAAAAGTACAAGGACATACTGGTGGCGACGAGTGCTCATAAATACAAGCACGATCCTCAAGGACGAGTAATGGGCAACAAGGGATTCAAATATCAATCGATAATCTCACCGTTGATATCGACCGAACCCAAGAAGAAAAAATCCGGAAAGGGATTATTCGCGCCTCGCGCGATGACGCTAACCGACAATAAGATCGACTACGTGCACTGGGACGACCCCAACGAGCTGGTGGATCGTCTGCGATTGCTCGACGCTTCGCGTCAAGCTGGCAACAATGCTCACGACAACGAGATCATGTCGATCATCGAGGAACTTCGCGAAGCCGGGCTTATTATAAATTAAACGATGCAACAGCGATCCGTTCAATCAGCGTCGAAATGCCGATCAACAAATTTGGATTGTTCGAGCACAGCGGAGACGCGACAAATTCCATTTCGCACCATCGGTGGAGCGGATTAATGAGAAATTTCGTGCGCAATAACGCTCTGTGTCGCACCGCCACGGACTTTGACGCAAGGTCGCGCAAGATTCGTCGCGTAGCGCAACCTGAGACAGACGGTGACGCGGTTAACAAACTATACGTGGATCAGTGCGTTAAAAGTTTGACAGATCAACGAAAAGAGTCAGACGAGAAACTTGCCTCGTTCGAGAAGGACGTGCGAGCGTTACAGACTGCGGTAAACGCGCTTCGGCGTACGAAAATCGTTAGATTGGAAACGGCTAATGAACGATGAAGAAACGTTTCAGCAGAAACGACTATCGAAAGGCGACGAGTGACGAGAAGCAACGGTTAATTGACGACGGCGACGAACAGCAACGAACGATTCGAGAACGGTTGTCGGACGGCTGTCTTACGGTTCGAGAACGGTTGTCGGACGGTTGTCGAACGGTTCAAAAACAGCTCACAAGGGAACCTCGCGAAGTGGAAAATTCTGATTTTAATGAAACTTTCCACACATGTAGGGGGAGTAAAAAGATGAATTTAGATATTTTTTGTAGCGGCCCAAAAACGGTTTTAAGGGGTGAAACCACTGCTCATATGTAGAGCGGTTTTTTGCTTTTCTCGATATATCTCGAAAAATATTTGAGATATCAAAAAATGTTTCGTATAAAAGTTTTACAGTAAAATCCCCTCTATTCGACAACATTAATAATATTTTTTAAAAATAATTTTTTAAACAAAATTTTGATTAAAAATTAAAAAAAAATTTTTTTTTGGAAATTTTATTAATGTGGTTGAATAAAGATGTTTTTACCATAAAACTTTTATTTGAAACATTTTTTGATATCTTGAATACTTTCCGAAATATATCGAGAAAAACAAAAAGCCGCTCTACATATAAAGGGTGATTTCACCCTTTAGAACCATTTTTTGGCAGCAACAAAAAATTTCTAAATTCATCTTTTTACCCCCCCTCACATGTGTAAAAAGTTTTATAATAAGAACATTTATATGTATTTAACCGCAACGAATAATTTTTCAAAAATTTATATATTTTTGCATCTCTTATTTAAAAAAATATCTGTTGCGTTATTTAATATTATAAAATTGTAAAATAAAGATACTTTTATACTGAATGTACTTATAATTCTTTAAACAATATTGTAACAATTTTAGCGCTAACTAAAAATTTCTAAATTTATTCATCTGTGTGTGCGTGCGTGCGTGTGTGTGTTTTATAAAATATTTTAAGTTTTAGATCTCGCGATAGTAGATCTCGCGAGGCTCGCTCCGACGCGCGAAGCTCGGCGACCGGACTTGATGGTGGGGCGAGCGCGCAGCGGTTCTTATGCCCGGTCTTCGTGCCCGAACGTCCGGACCCTATTGATGATATTCCCCATAAGACCATACGTGTTGACAGCGTTCCCTAGAATGTATAAGAATATTTATTACAAATATTAGTAATAAATATTATAATTATCTAGATAACAATATCTTTTACTTACGAACAATTCTTATATTTCATTGTGTTTACAATCATGATATTCTTCAAAGAAATGATGCATACAAAAATATTTTTTGCACCAGGAACAACGTATTATGGCAGGTGCATCACATATGGAACAGCGTGGTATTTCTTGTACATCTTTTCCAGAGAAACAAAAATCTACTGGATTTTCAAACTGTGGTGGCCGTTCGTCGATATAGCCACTTTTGAACCAAGCGTACTTAAAAAGATTATGGAATCGTGGAGAGGACAACTGTATATGCGTTAAGGATTGTAATTTAATGATATTATTTCTTAAATGTAAAACGACACAAGGTGTTAAAACAGTGGAAAGTGTAGTTCAATCACAATCAGCAATGACACACAGCTACACCATTATGCCTACAATTTCTGCAAGTGGACAATTACAATCACCTCTTTATTTGGCATTGAAAGAGGCCAGTGGAAGTTTTAGACCACGCGTAGAAGCGACTTTGTTCCGGCCTGCAAATGTTTTCATCGCAGCATCGAAATCAGGCAAACTGACTACACAACACTTTCAATCTTGGTTCACAAATGTTTTTTTACCCGCAACTGGAAGTTTCAGTGTGTTATTACTAGACTCTTGAAGCGGACATTGTCCTGCGAACTTACAAGAGTTTATGCCATCTAAAGATAAAGATGTACGGATTTTAACAATACAAAAAAAAAACCACAGCAATGATTCAACCTCTTGATGTTTATGGGTTTAGAGTATGGAAGAACTTTGTGAGGACATTTAGTGATCGCGTTACATTGTTAAATTATGATATCAATTTACATTTAAGAAATAATATCATTAAATTACAATCCTTAACGCATATACAGCTGTCCTCTCCACGATTCCATAATCTTTTTAAGTACGCTTGGTTCAAAAGTGGCTATATCGACGAACGGCCACCACAGTTTGAAAATCCAGTAGATTTTTGTTTCTCTGGAAAAGATGTACAAGAAATACCACGCTGTTCCATATGTGATGCACCTGCCATAATACGTTGTTCCTGGTGCAAAAAATATTTTTGTATGCATCATTTCTTTGAGGAATATCATGATTGTAAACACTATGAAATATAAGAATTGTTCGTAAGTAAAAGATATTGTTATCTAGATAATTATAATATTTATTACTAATATTTGTAATAAATATTCTTATACATTCTAGGGAACGCTGTCAACACGTATGGTCTTATGGGGAATATCATCAATAGGGTCCGGACGTTCGGGCACGACCGGGCATAAGAACCGCTGCGCGCTCGCCCCACCATCAAGTCCGGTCGCCGAGCGTCGCGCGTCGGAGCGAGCCTCGCGAGATCTAAAACTTAAAATATTTTATAAAACACACACACGCACGCACGCACACACAGATGAATAAATTTAGAAATTTTTAGTTAGCGCTAAAATTGTTACAATATTGTTTAAAGAATTATAAGTACATTCAGTATAAAAGTATCTTTATTTTACAATTTTATAATATTAAATAACGCAACAGATATTTTTTGAAATAAGAGATGCAAAAATATATAAATTTTTGAAAAATTATTCGTTGCGGTTAAATACACATAAATGTTCTTATTATAAAACTTTTTACACATGTAAGGGGGGGTAAAAAGACGAATTTAGAAATTTTTTGTTGCTGCCAAAAAATGGTTCTAAAGGGTGAAATCACCCTTTATATGTAGAGCGGCTTTTTGTTTTTCTCGATATATTTCGGAAAGTATTCAAGATATCAAAAAATGTTTCAAATAAAAGTTTTATGGTAAAAACATCTTTATTCAACCACATTAATAAAATTTAAAAAAAAGAATTTTTTTTTAATTTTTAATCAAAATTTTGTTTAAAAAATTATTTTTTTAAAATTTTATTAATGTGGTTGAATAAAGATGTTTTTACCATAAAACTTTTATTTGAAACATTTTTTGATATCTTGAATACTTTCCGAAATATATCGAGAAAAGCAAAAAACCGCTCTACATATGAGCAGTGGTTTCACCCCTTAAAACCGTTTTTGGGCCGCTACAAAAAATATCTAAATTCATCTTTTTACTCCCCCTACATGTGTGGAAAGTTTTATTAAAATCAGAATTTTCCACTTCGCGAGGTTCCCTTGTCAGTAACGATTACGAGCGGTTTAAAAACAGTTGCGAACTACGTGACAGGAAAGGTTACAAACGGCTAAAGAACGTCGACGACGACGATGAGTGGTATTAAGCAGTTAACTGACGACGACGACGACGACGAACAGCAACGAACGATTCATGAACGGCTGTCGAACGGCTGTCAAACGGTTCACGAATGGCTCAGAAACAGTTACGAACTGTTCAGAAGCGGTTATAAACTGTTCAGAAACTGCTACGAACGATGCAGAAACGACGACAACAAAACATGACATCGCTAAAATCCGATGTACGTAAAAATATCGAAAAGCGGCGGTTGGTGGACGAACTGCATGCACCGGCGAGAAGAAATTTTCCTCGCAGACACGTCATAGTGCGAGGGTACGATGACCTGTGGCAGGCTGATATCGTCGAGATGCGTCCGTACTCACGTTTCAACGGAGGCTACCACTACATACTTACAGTCATCGATGTGTTGAGCAAGTACGCGTGGGCCGTGCCGCTCAAGGGTAAAGGCGGCAGCGAGACAGCTGACGCTATCGCTGAGATCATTCGACGCAGCGGGAGGTGCCCTAGTAATCTACACACCGACATGGGGAAGGAATTTTACAACACCGACGTGCAACGTCTCGTGAGAAAACACGGCATCAATCATTATTCCACGTATTCGGTGTTGAAGGCGTCGGTCGTCGAGCGATTCAATCGTACGTTAAAGAACGACATGTGGAAGATGTTTACGCTCAATGGAAACTACAAGTGGGTCGACGCCTTGCCACGACTCGTGTCGGATTACAACGCGCGAAAGCATCGAACCATCGGCATGCGGACCCGTCGACGTTACCCCCGCGAAAGCTGAAAGACTCTTGGCTACCGTGTACAGCGCGATAAAGATCGCTGGTCCGGCAAAATTCAAAGCGGGTGACTCGGTGCGCGTTAGCAAATACAAAACAATTTTCGAAAAGGGTTACACGCCGAATTGGACCACCGAGGTGTTTAAGATCGTTAAAGTGCAGCGTACCAATCCCGTAACTTATCTACTCGAGGACTATCGCGGAAAATCCGTCGCTGGGGCGTTCTACGAGCACGAGTTGCATCGCGCGACTTATCCGGACGTGTATCTCGTGGAGAAAGTACTGCGCAAGAGGGGTGATGAGGTTTACGTTAAATGGCTGGGATTCGATGGATCGCACAATTCATGGATACACAAGGACAATGTTATTTAATTCTTGCAAACTGTATTTTTATTCATAACATAAAAATATGCGATATGTAATACATATAAAAAATGCTTGAAATATGAAATACATATAAAGTACGTAAAAATATGAAAATACACATGTATAATATCTTTATTAATATCCTTTCCAATACTGTAATATAATATACCTGTAATGTATATATACGCACAATACATTCATGCGTTATACGATTGACATACGTTACACTACTACTACTACTATGTTACGTTACATACATATATATACTACTGCATACGTTATACTATTACATACATGCATACATACATACATACGTTACAAAGGTATTCGGTAATGCCCCCATGGCAGCGTCTCGGTCGAATCGGGAATAATGAATCTTTTATCGTCATACGGACTCAGAGCGATTTTTGTTTCGGATATGGTGTACACCTCGTGTAGTTTGGACCTTATGCAAGCCTGTTGTCGCGTCATTTCGATCTCATCGTTCAAACACCTCGTGTAATCGTCGAACGTTATAGTACGCGCTACGACGTTGCTCTTCACACCTTTCGCTTTTTTACAATCTTTTTTACCATCCACTCTCAACGCGTACATCTTCGCCCTGAGTCCGACGAATTCGGTCATGATCGCGCCGTTATTCTCGTCCTTCATCAAGCCCGGCACCTTCTTGTTCGCGAGCGGTATACCGTACGCGTTATCTACCGCGTAATCGCTCGTGTCGAATCTAGCGATATCGCGTTTCACGTTCTCATACACATCCTCGCACTCGATGTGATATATAAGGCTGTCCGTATCGGTGTACATAATTCTACACATGTCGCCGTACAGGGGAGACATGTATTCGTGATGAAATTCATACAAACAGACTTTCGATACGTCGAGAATGCACATGCCGACGTAAATAGGTTTGTCAAATTTAACTTCGAGTTTTCGCAGTTCGACGGCTATCAGATTTTCCGAAAACACGCTTCGGCTGTGAAAATTTGGTCGCGCGATCATTGCCTCCGCGCCGTATCGTCCGTCCCACTTTGTTAATAATTTTACGTCAACGTGATTGCGTACATTTTCCATTGTTTTCCCGAAAACTGCGTTGTTCATCAATTTATATAAATTTTTCTCGAAATCGTTTTTGGCCTGTGTTCTAAATTTCGTATTGAGCTCGATGTAAGTGCGGAGCCACGCAGATTGAGCGAATTGCAATACGCGATGTATCTTTGTGACGCGAAGACCGTGGCGCGTGCACTGCTGTAGGTTGCGGTAGTGAATGACGTAACGCTTCTTATCGTAGAGCGTCGCGAGAAGTTTGGATTGGTTTTTGCCTGGTGGTTTATCACGTGTTGGGCAGAACGGTAGGTCAGCGTGCGCGTTGTGTTTATCCTGCGGATACTCTAGATCGACTTCGAGAATGTAACCCGTGGGCGAATCCAAAGCGATCGCGTTGAAGTCGAAATTCGAAACGTCTTCGACCCATCGAAACTCCGCGTAGGGCAGTGG
Organism: Temnothorax ravouxi; assembly: GCA_030770255.1. Taxonomy (NCBI): domain Eukaryota; kingdom Metazoa; phylum Arthropoda; class Insecta; order Hymenoptera; family Formicidae; genus Temnothorax; species Temnothorax ravouxi. Next base: position 11,250 of record JASTWP010003222.1, read on the forward strand.
TTGACACATCGCCCAGCCGTACAAGTTATTTACATCGAAGTACATCAAATACGAAGACGGTTTCGACGAATCGTACGTCTGCATGTACTTGTTGTTGGCCTGCGCGTATCTGCCGGAACATTGACTCAGACCACCGCGTATACCGCGTTCGATGAACATAATCATGTCAATGTCGGTGAGCAGTTCGAAATTGATACACGTATACTTCAACATAGCGTCCCATGTGAAACCTGGCAAAGTGTAGTAGTACGCGGGATCGAGTCCGTAACTCGCGATACAACTGTCGCGGAAATTTTCAAAAACGTCGGCCAATAACAAGACATCGGTTTTGAGGTATAGATCGCTGTATTCGCCCAAGGTTCGAACGGAGAACCGTCGCCAGACGTTCGCGGCATGCTCAGTAATCGCTCTCGCATACGGTGTCACCGGTCAAGGAACTGTAAAATGAGTCGCGCGGTGGTAAACACGTGTCCTCCAGCTTGTCCACACAATCCACGTATTCGTACGGAAAGACACCTTTTCGCGTCAAAAGATCGAAATCCTCGGTCGATAATTGTGAAAATTGAGAACGTACGATTTTTAACTTATCTCTGCATAGAAAAGATGCTAATTTATCGAGGCTGCTACTCAAAAATTTATACGAATCGATAAACCGTAATTTTATGTCGTTTCGCGAATCTGATCTGTCAGCGGTATCTTTAACGTGTTTCGTGAACGATATGTATTTTTCTTTCGTGATTGGAAGTAATTCTACATGTCCTTCGTACGCTGTAGCTATCTCCGTGATAATAAAATGTGCGTCATAGCCCGATAGATTGTGAAAAATTATTGGAATGCAATGTGAATCTTTATAATTTAGATTACAGTTGACATGCGCGGGACCTCTGTATCGACCGGTCAAGTGACAATGATCGCGTACTCGCTTTTCGTCTGGCTTGAACGGTTTTTCGCAAATGTGACATTGCGCCGCGCTGCGAAATATCTCCCATTCGTCTCGCGTTAGATCTACCATGCGAACATTCTCGGACAAGATAGCCTTTACGTCGTGTGCTAAACGTCTTAGTTCCTCGGCGAACCACGCGACGCAATCCTTATCGCGACGAAACCGATACATTGATAACGAGTCGTCGTACGAGCATCGCACGTAGTATCCTATGCTAAATACCTGATGATGTTGAAACCTGAACGTGGGCGTTGTCGGATCCGCATCCGTCTTCTCGAGGGTACATTCCAGGTCGGCGTACACGACATATGGAAGTCGTTCCTTCCTGCTGTGATTTTTAAAACTCAGCCACTTGTCCCGTCCTCGCTCGGTAGTCGGATTGCGCAGTTGTTTATCTCTCGGCAGTCTACTCCGTGGGCTTCCAATTTCTCGCTCGTGTAGAAATAGTGCAAACATCTGCAAAAAGAAAAACACAATTTTTGTAAATTTTTATATATTAAAAATAAAATATTTTTTTTATTAAAAGGAGTATAGGTACTCACCGATCGCAAAAGTATTTCCTGACTACTGGTGGATGCTCAATTGCAAGCTAACGAGGCGGGATAGATTTTTTATCCACGCGAAATGTCCCACGTTGTCGTCTCGCGGGTCCTGCACGTATAGCAGATTTACGTGTTTGTCCATCTTCCGGTCGGTGAGTCGTATCGGGAGAACGTTCGGCGTCTCCTCCTCTCCCTCGATGGCGTACACATTGATGGAGATGTCGTTGAGTCGTTCGAACCGTTTAATTTGTTTCAAAGTCATTGGAAAGTCAATGTCTTGTAAATTTAATACCGTCGCGTAATGAGGGTACGAGGATTCCCGTTCTGAATTTCTTTCGGCTGGATGTAGAGCAGCCACCACCGACCACGCGAAGCACGCATTGTCCCTCGATTGCACGTTGATCACCGCTTTCTTCGATTTAATTTTTTGCGGTAAATTGACGTAACATCCCGCGTGCAATGGATTGTATTTGTTTACGTTCACAGTCAAATTGAGTATACGCGACAACGCCCACCCGCTATCGCGTTCCTGAAACTCTTCGAGGGACGATAAAGTAGGCTCGATAACGTGTCGCTCGTACCACTCGCGCAGATCGGACCGATCGGACGAACGAAAGAGTTCGCAGTTTCTCGTGTTGACACTTTTGTTCGCACGTTTGTCACCCGTCACGAACTCACCGTTGAACACAGTGTTTATCTTTACATTTGCGTGTCTTTGCATGACGTTCCACACATGATCGAGCACGATGTCCTGTAGCATCTTCGAGAAATTGTCGCGGTTCGATGTGATTGGTATTTATCACCGCACCGGTCAATACGCGGTTTTCGAACGCGGTATCGATCTCTCGCCAAACGAGTCTTTTCGCGTTATCGTCACTACTAGTGCCCGCCGCGTACTCACCACCGATATGTACGAACCGTCTCTGTAATAGAGTCTTCGCACCTTCGAGTCGCGCGATTCTTGCCACTAAAGATTGTCTGTTTCCGACAGTTTGAGAACCGTCTGAGAGCCGCGAACGTTTGGAACGACAGTCTTCCTCGAGCCGCCCAATAAACTCCTCGCATCGCTGTGCCCATGCAAAATATTCGCCCAAGGTAGCGATTTGGTTGGACCGTTCCAGCAGGTCGCGTTCCGTTTGATCGAGATGTTCCATGTTTTTTTAAATCACGTCACATTCTTCGATGGGGCACTTGCACGTGACTTCGCTTACACGCTGGACAACTATCGTATGCAACGTATAGAATGTAATAGATGCCTTTCATAACATAAGATTAGGAACTGAAGAAGGGACATTAGAAGTGCCAATTATCAATATCTTCACGGTCACGGTCAAGAGCTCTTTGAATCGATGTATGATTAGGACCTATTACCTTATTAAAATAAATAACAAATTAGTTCTCTGTCTGTGCATGTTTTTTAGTCACCGCCAATTCGACACACTTCCCAATGTCTGTGCGAATTTGAATGAGCAATCTGTCACTGAGCAAGCACATATAAGCTAAGAACTTCTCCGCCCAATAGCGATACTCCTCATACTCCGAATCAAAGTCAGATTTATAGTAAAAATCGCGAATATAAGAACTATTAAGAGCTTCACGAGCATTATATTCTTTTATCTCGTCCCGCATCTGTCGATACACTTTTCGTCTCGCGTTAGCATTCCATTCATAAGGATAATTAATATCGTCGATAACGACTCTTTGTCTAACGCTGCGTTCACTGGTTCCGCGTATACCTATTTCGCGATCGCGAAGAAACTGCACCGGTGATATCACATCCGTCAATTTCACTCTTTGATCTTCTTTACGCAAACCATCGACGATATCGTTTATTAAATCGTCAGATATCTCTTTTTCCTTGGCCATTCCATGTTGCGCACGTTAATGTTTCACACGCGATAATGTTTTTTTTCTTCACTTCGTGCAAGTCGGGCACATGTCGCATGGATATATTTGAGACAATAGAGTATTACGACAATCTGTGCATAATCGACCGCTCATTACGTTGTACGGCTGGCTAACATGCTTTCGACGTTTACTTATGTGCTCACCTGTGTCTGGTGAAGCAAGCATACACGTATAACACAGTTTATCTGAACCGTATTTAAAATAAAAATAAATTGCGCAACACTTCGTACGTCCATCTAACGCAAGAAATTCGGAACGCGACACTATTTTATTCACAACTTCTCTCCGGTTATCGTCTTCATCGCTGTTATAATCACTGTCCGGTGACAACGGACGATCCTCTTCGGATGAATCCACATCCATTATTGCATCGAAATTAAATGTTCATTTCCAGTTTTGTTAAGTTTTTGAAAAATGTTTTTTATAACGTCCACTTGACACAAAAAACTTCAGCCCCGAGTATGAACTTTTAAGAGCCTCGATAATGTTTTCTTTTCTTATCGTGTGCAAATCGGGCACATATTACGTGGAAACATTATATATAATGCAGCACGACATCTTGAACAATACCGGCCATGTAGCGTTCCGCGTAACGCAACGAAGTGTCTTAGGCGAGCGTGCATACCCTGCCTAAGATCCCATAGAGCAATCATGCACGAAAAACATAGTGCAAGTGCACCACCCGTGGAAAAATAAAAATATATTACACAATGTCTTGTACGTAAATTTAGCGCAGCGATTTCCCAACGCCGCACTATTCTATCGATGACTTCATTATGATCGTTGTCTTCGTCACTGAAATAATCACTGTCGTCCGCGTGATCTTCGTCTGCATTTACATCGAAATTATTGTCCATCTTTTTTGTTCATTGTTACAAAAAAAATGTTTTCTTTATACCACCCACTTGACACACAAAAAACCTTCACCCTCGAATATGAACGTTCGCGTTGCGAAAGCTAGCCGAAGACTGATCCGCAAGATGCGGATTAATAATCATCCTGGCGACAATGGATGCTATGCGTATCGTATAATTGTCGTTGGACATATTTTGTTTATACATTCCAGCAGCCGGACATCGGCGCTCGCTTTTTGTAATATATGCCGCGCCATAACCGAATACCGCCCGCGACGGTTAAATCGTAATCGGCAGCGGCTCTTCCTAGAAAAAAACATGAAAAGGACTCCGCAACGGTTGAATCGTCGTCATCGGAGACAAATTTTATCAATTGTTTACCTCGGCCATTTTATCTTTAAACCGTCGTCGGACCATCGACGCTCGCTTTTGTAGTGTGAGACGCCGTAACCGAATGGCGGCTCGCATATTCTACAGGGGTGAGATCATTGCACAGACAAGTTTTGTTTATATTTATCGATAAAATTCCAGCACCCGAACGGCGCCCGTTAGCCTTTGGATCCGCGCCGAAAACGCGAACGTCCCCTCCCCCTCCCCCTCCCCCTCCTCCTCGCCCTAAAACGCGGACACCATCCCCCTCCCCCTCCCCCTCCCCCTCGGCGGCACCCCCTTTGTCAACGATATGTTTATAAATATTTTATAAACAACATGTCCCAACGCGCTCGCCGACACCCCCCCCTCCCCTCCTCACCTTAAAACGCGGACACCATCCCCCTCCCCCTCCCCCTCCCCCTCCCCCTCGGCGGCACCCCCTTTGTCAATGATATGTTTATAAATATTTTATAAACAACATGTCCCAACGCGCTCGCCCTCGCCCTCGAAGTTCCCCCCCGCCCCGCTCCCCCTCGGCGGCACCCCCTTTGTCAACGATATGTTTATAAATATTTTATAAACAACATGTCCCAACGTGCTTGCCGACACCTCCCCTCCCCCTCCCCCGACCCCCTCGCCCTAAATCGCGGACACCTTCCCCCCTCCCGCGGACCCCCTCGCCCTCGAAGTTACCCCCCCGCCCCGCTCCCCCCTCAGATCCCCGAGTTAGGTAGCACATATTACTCCTACTCAAGTGAGTAAAAATATTTGATATAAAAGACATTTTAAGACAAGTCAGTAAAAAATATGGGTAAATATGCATAATGTTGCGGCCCCAATTATCATAATAAGAAATAAGATAAATACTAAGAACGACCGAGAGAATAACATTAAGCAACGCGACCGAAAGACCGAGAGTATTACGAAAGCGCCGAATCAGCACGAGAGGAGTTGCGCGATCGTCCCACATACGATCGAGCAACTCAGCAATAACGAAGGACGAAGGAGATAATAAAAGGAAGCGAGAGATGAAGACGAGAGGGTGATTGGAGTATCGGGAGCAACGGACGTTCCACGTTTTCACGCGAATAATCTCTGTACGCAAAGTAATCAGTAAAATTATCATTTATTATAAAAGTGTTGTGTTTAAACCCCTTTCCATCTTCCTCGTGGAGCAAAGATACCCCGTGTCCGCACGACGGGCACAACAAATGGTGGCAGCGTCGGGGATCCACTGACAGGAAGGAAGGGCAGCTGAAAAAGAAAAGTGAATCAGTGAGGCAGTGCAGCATCCTCAACGGAGACACGGCAGCCAGATTCAAAAGCAGCTGACAACACGGTAGCGGCCGACGAGGGACAAGCGAGCAGCGCAACCTGAGACGGCGCCGACCTACCCCAACAAAGGCTCACCGACAGACAGAGCGGCACGAGCATCAACTAGCAACATGCGATTAGCGACCTTAATGTAAGTCGATAAGCAAATTGTACAGCGCAGTTAACGTAGATGTCGGAAAGCGAAAATCCACCTGCGGAATCAAATCAATCGTGGCTTCATAGCGAGACGTCACGGCGAGCGCGTAGGAATAGTCCGTCAAGCCCCGTACAAACGACAGAAGAAGTCGTAAGCGACCATCGCGAAATCGTACGTAGAAATTTAGACGCGTATTACTCGAGCGAGAGCGAAACCGAATCAGAATTACACCCTAATATCGTAGTCGAACGCGAATTTCAATTCGGCGAATTAGACGCGAGTATAGTAGGACAAAATAACTGCCCCGAAGAAATAGACTCCACCCCTCGCACGCGCGCACACGGTCCGAAGGCACCGACAGGTCGTCACAGAGACGAGAATTCTCATTAATATCGTACGATAGCAATCTTTTCACTCCGCAAGAATATTACTCAGCGTCAAGACACGTAAACGTAATCGAGATGGCGGAAAACGATAATCACGCCGCGAACAACGACAAAGCACAGGCAACCCCAGAGGAAATAGACGAGGAAATAAACCGTCTTAGTCAAGTACTGTCACAGAGAAGGACCCCGGCGATGCACCGTAACCGGATACCCGAGCGGGTCGGCCTGCCGCCGGACGATAGAGAGTCCATTCTCGATGAGATTTTACACGGGATCCGTAACTTACAAGACCGCGTAACTCAGTTAGAAACGGTGAATCCTGAACGCCGCGAATTTCACGTAAGACGCGAGCCAAGTAATCTCCCGTTCGAAGTGACGTACGGACGAACGTCATACGATATTCGCAATCAAGCGGAACGTGCAATCGGATATCTACGTCTAAAAGAGGCACGCGACATGATACCCGAGTTCGACGGAACCTCGAGTAAACTACAAGAGTTTCTAAGCGCCGCGTCATATGCAATCAAGAATATAAATCCGATGGAAGAAGGAACACTATTAGAAGCCGTATTATGCACGAAGTTAAAGGGAAGAGCAATGGTAGAATTCCAAACGCGAGAGATACGAGATTTCACACAGTTAAAGAAAGAACTAGAAGTTTGTTACTTGAGCCGTAAAAGTACAACGCACCTACAAATAGAGTTTAATACACTCAGGCAGAAACCCGGAGAAAGCGCAAGAGCATTCGGATTAAGAACAGACAAACTAGCCATGGAGCTATACGACTCCATGATAGAAGGAAGAGATCACACTATAGAAAGCAAGCGAACCATATTAGACACGATTCAACAACAGGCATTACAGAATTTCCAAATAGGATTGAGAGACGAGATCAAGTTACTCGTCCGAGCTCAGTATTTTGCAACCTTGCAAGAAGCGATAGCCGGAGCGAGCGCCGAAGAAAAGGTAACGGACCGAGTGGCAATCCGCCACGTCCCAAAAATAATTACGCGTACGCGCCGCAACCGCGCGATAACGATCAACAAATACAATGCCAAAAATGCGGAAAGTATGGGCATCTCGGAAGGGACTGTCGTACTAGTAGATACGCGAATCGTTTCTCTCTACCAAAACCCGATAGGACACCCCGCGTAAATGCGATAGACAAATTCTGCAAATACTGTAAGAAAGCAGGACACATACGCGAGGAGTGTTGGCTATTAAACGGTCGACCAAATAAAGAAAAACAAACCATGACAAATCTAATAATCCACGAGGACCGAATAAAAATTATCCGAAGACGAACGGCCCCGAGAAAAAAGAACGGTAATTCAGCCGCAAACAGCGATGAGGAAGACAAGGAGGACACAAAGCAGTTCCGACCTGCGATAGAGTATCAGATGTCACATATGACTAACAAGCCGCAAAAGCATACAGGGCTGACCTAATCACTCTACCCATGCGAAGAAGCGAAGCGCGAAAAAATAAATTTGCTGTTTGGTACCGGAGCGGCCGTATCAATGATAAAAGTAAAGCATTTGAAAGGCGAAACAATGATAGAAAAGGATCAAATAGCCCTTACAGGAGTAACAGGACATAAAGCTCACACTATAGGAAAATTTAAAGCCACAATCAACTTGAAAGATAGAAAAATCGAGCATACGATATATGTCGTCAAAAATGATTTCCCCATAGAGTATGACGGGATATTAGGACTAGATTTCATAAAGAACATCGAGCGTCATACAGCTACGAATCGAACTCTGTACGAATAGGGAATAACACATTTTAAATTGTACCCGTACAAGAAAATGATCTTAAAGCCAAGAAGCGAGACAATAATACAAGTAGCGACCGATAAAATTCGCTAGGAATAATACAGGCAGAGGAAACAATGCCAGGAGTGTTCATAGGAAACTGCCCTAGTAATGCCAGAAAAACTTTCTATGTCCGGCAAGCATACTTAAATACAACCGAGAAGACAGTCGAAATGACTAATGCCGCAAGTAACATTAGAAGAGCTTAGAGCAAGGAAGAAGCCGAAGAGATAGGAGTAAATCAAGTAAACCAAACAGAAGAAACAATACCGCGTAGCGAAAAAATCGCAGGATTGATACGCACGCAACACTTGAATGAAGAAGAAAAGAAGACCATTATGGAGATTTGCCGAGATTTTAGCGACGTATTGCACCTGGAAGGAGAACCACTGACATGCACTGATATCGTCGCGCATAAAATTCCAATGAAGGAAGGCAGCGTACGGTCAACGTCCGACCGTACCGCTTGCCAGAAAAGCACAAGGAAGAAGTGAATAGGCAAGTAAAGGAGATGTTAAAAAATAAGATCATTAGGCCTAGCACGAGTCCATGGAATGCGCCGTTGCTAGTAGTCCCGAAGAAAAGAGACGCATCCTGGAAAACTAAAATTGAGAGTGGTAATAGACTTTCGGTTCGTAAATGATCTAACGGAGGGAGAATTCCTTCCCATTGCCAAACATAACCGATATCCTAGACCAACTAGGAAAGGCGAAATATTTCACCACACTAGACCTCGCCTCGGGATACCATCAAATCCCGATGGCAGAAGAAGATAAAGAAAAAACAGCGTTCTCTACACAATACGGACATTACGAGCATAATCGAATGCCCTTTGGACTGAAAAAATGCCCCAGCGACATTTCAGCGAGCGATAATAGCAGTTCTAGCAGGACTAGTAGGATTGCAATGTTTAGTATATCTAGATGATATAATCGTATACGGAGCAAGTCTACAAGAGCACAATAAGAGACTAATAGAAGTGTTAACAAGACTGAGAAAATATAATCTGAAATTACAGCCCAATAAATGCGAATTCCTTCGGAAAGAAGTGACGTATCTCGGACATGTAATAACAGAAAAGGAATCGCACCAGACCCCTCCAAACTAGAAGCAGTAAAAAGCTTCCCGAAACCAACAAAGGTAAAAGACATTCAGGCTTTCGTAGGATTAGCTGGATATTACCGAAGATTCATTAAGAATTTCTCAGCGATCGCCAAACCACTCACAAAAATGACCAGAAAAGATACCAAATTCGAGTGGAAGGCAGAACAGCAGAACGCATTTGAAATACTCAAAGAAAAATTAACGACAGCACCGGTATTAAAATACCCAGGACTTCTCCCAAGAATTTATAGTGACGACAGACGCGTCGGATTACGCAATAGGAGCCATACTGTCACAAGGAAGATAGGTCAAGATCAACCCGTGGTATATGCAAGCAGAGTACTATCTAAAGCCGAGCAAAATTACAATACTACCGAGAAAGAACTACTAGCGATAGTATGGGCGGTGAAACACTTCCGACCATACGTTTATGGAACAAAGTTTACGATAGTGACGGACCATAAATCATTGTCTGGTTATTTAACGTAAAAGACCCCCGGATCACGATTAATCCGATGGAGATTGAAATTAGAAGAATACGACTACACTATCGTACACAAAGCCGGTCAAGAGAATAGAAACGCTGACGCGCTGAGTCGGCACGTGCCGACGACATCAATAAGATAGAGAAAGAAGAGAACAACGACAGGAGAACGAAAGAAAGTACACAGAAGAAGAGAAACAACGTATACTGTATGAATATCATGATGCACCCATAGGAGGACATCAAGGAATGGAACGCACCATAAATCGAATAAGATTGACACATAATTGGAGAGGATTAACACGAGACGTCGAAGATTACATTAATAAATGCGAACTATGTCAGAAGAAACAAGTTATCGCGGAAAAATAAAGCACCCTTAGTAATTACAGACACCGCGGATAAACCGTTCGAAAAATGTGCCTTAGATATAGTAGGACCCTTGACAATGACCGAAAACGGAAATAAATACATCCTCACGTTCCAGGATAATTTATCTAAATTTAGTAAAGCGATACCCGTACCAAATCAAGAAGCGAATACGATCGCGAAAGAATTTGTGACAAAGATAATCTTTGAATACGGGATCCCAGAAAAAGTCCTGACGGACCGAGGAACAAATTTCCTCAGCGAAATATTTAAAAGTACTTGCAAATTACTAAAGATAGAAAAGATCCAAACAACGGCGTATCATCCTGAGAGCAATGGAGCATTAGAACGCTCTCACAGGGACACTAGCAGAATATCTGCGACATTATATTAACGCGGATCAGACAGATTGGGACGAGTGGATTCCCTATGCTATGTTCGCGTACAATACGACGCCGCACACGGCAACGGGTTTTACACCCTTTGAACTAGTATACGGGCACCGAGCGACACTGCCCACGGCACTGTCGCAACCACCGAAACCAACGTATACTTATGACGATTACGCGCAGGAATTGAAAGAAAAATTAAGAGCGACACAACGAGTTGCAAAGGAACATTTGCGAAACGAAAAATCTAAGGCCAAGGAGACGTACGATAAAAAGACAAAAGAAATCAATTTCCGAGTGGGAGACAAAGTTCTCTTGCACGACGAAACGGTGCGTAGAGGGAGATCGAAAAAATTAGAATCCCCGTGGATAGGACCGTACGAAGTAATTGAAAAACACTCAGACGTCAATTACACGATTAAAAAGGGACGGAAAACCACACGAGTACACGTGAACCGATTAAAGCCCTTTATAGAACAGTAAAAACGCAAAAGAAAACAAGTAATAGGAAATAGGCGGTAGAAATAGGTAAAATAGATTAAAATAATAAGGCACTTACCGAACATTAGCATGCTAGACCATTCGCACGGTACGACGCCCGGTGGCCACATCCACCGTGACCTTTAACGGCCTGATAAGCGTCCAAGTACCTGGTGGTGTTAGGGCCGCTTCCACATAAGAGGGAGGGGGCGAGCGAGACGAGGAGGGCCCCGCACACGCACCGGTAGACGCACTAGGCGCACTAGTAGGCGCATTGCGCAAAGTGACGGCACCCGCTCGCGCCGCCCTCAACCAGTAAGATCGCATACAGGCGTCGCAAGACGCCGGCGCGAAATATAAATTACATTGAATACACCTCATATTAATTAATTACCAAATTAACAAGCCAAGAAAAGTGCTCAGAGCCACGTCTCAAGAGCAACTAAACGCGCGATGAGAGACAAAACGCTAGGAGAAGGCATAACTAAGCCAAGATAAAAATTCAAAGGAAGGTAACATGAGTCCTTATCTTGCAGGACGCTGATCGTCGTCCAGCACTTCGCGAAAAAGCGAAACCCGAGACAGTACCATCGTACGAAATACGACAATTCAGCAATGAGCCGGGAATATACTTTGAGAGAATAGGACAACTACAACAAGTAGAAGCCACCTGGAAATTAGCGATTAAAATCGACGTAGCAGCTCTAGGAAACAGGTACCACCAACTCCAAGAAATTTTTGCAGCAAACCGAAGAGGTATGCAAAACGATACTCGCAAAAGACACGCAGCAGACGTGCAAAAATATTCTCCGTACGATAGAGAAGAATAACGAAAAATTAACGCAGCTATTAACGCGATTACAAACGATATACAAAACAAATGATAACAAACGAGGGTTAATAGACGCAATTGGCTCGATCAGCAAAACGCTGTTCGGCACTATGGATGCCGACGACGCGAAAAATATAAAAGAGCAGCTTGAACTGATACAAAATCAGCAACAGACTCTACGGCACACCGCGAAAAATCAATTAAAGGTGATAAATGCTACAATAGGCCACATGGAGGCCTTAGAAAAATCGTTATGTCATAACGAACAACTGCTGACGAACGTCACGGCACGAATACAGCTGAGCACAGCCATGTATGCCAGAAGAGAAGCAATAGACGAACAGTTATTAATACTAACCGCAATTACGGAAGACTTAATAGAAGACGTAAAGGACACGATCGATTACCTTACATACACGCGAGAAGGAATTATACTCACCCGCTTACTGCCGATAGAAAGAATAATAACAGAATTAAAAGAGGCAACGTCGCAATTGACACGAGGATCTCATTTCCCATTTAAAGTCAGAATAGGGGATTGGAACGATATACAAAGCTACGTAGAAATCAACGCATACTACGATAACCCGAATATCTATACGATAATTAAATTTCCCGTGGTAGCATACCCCGCGTACGAAATTATAAGGACGACGCCATTACCTGTCCACCACCATGCTAACATTTTTTACATTTCTACGAGTCACCCATAACATCCTAGCGATAGACAAAGAAAATCACAACTACATAACGTTAGAAGAACGCGATCTAAATACTTGTAAACGAAATGGAATAAAATATATATGTAACCGAAACTACCCTGTATACCGTATAAAAGCCGACGCACCATGCGAGGTGCAAGTTTACGTAAAAACGCCGGGATATGTAAACACCTGCGAGAATCGGCGATTATTGTCGAATGTAACCGTATGGATAAATCTTATCGAACCACAAACGTGGCTATACTCAACACCGAAAAAGCAAAAGCTGACAATACAATGTAACGAGCAGATAGAACAAAAAATAGAAATTGCACGAACAGGAAAACTAAGTATCAACGAGAATTGTAATTAACCACACCCGACATTATTATAAAACGAAAAAACAAAAGACTATGAAACAAATAGAAATACACTTAGCAGATTTTAACCTGACACTAACACACGACAACAAAAACACTAACGAACAGGCGCAAAAGAAATTAGATTAGAACCCGTAATTAGAAATCCGAACGAATTAATGGAACTAAGCCTAGACATAAGTGATATCAATAAAGATTTAGAAAATTCCCAAGACACCCTAATAAAAAATCCCTATGTTATATACCCCGTAGGATCGACACTTGCTATAATCGTAATAATAAGCGTAATAGGAATAAGTATCTGTATAATAAAAAGAAATAAGAAACAAGCAAACGCCCGAACGCACATGCAGAGCGATCCAGCGATGTTATATTAGAAAATAAGAAAATGTAACCTAATAAAAAGAATAAACCACACTAATAGAAATAGGATTAGAATAAGCAGCGAAAATTGTAACGAAAACTACAGACCGTAGTTTCCTTCTCTCAAAGGGGGAGGGATGTTGCGGCCCCAATTATCATAATAAGAAATAAGATAAATACTAAGAACGACCGAAAGAATAACATTAAGCAACGCGACCGAAAGACCGAGAGTATTACGAAAGCGCCGAATCAGCACGAGAGGAGTTGCGCGATCGTCCCACATACGATCGAGCAACTCAGCAATAACGAAGGACGAAGGAGATAATAAAAGGAAGCGAGAGATGAAGACGACAGGGTGATTGGAGTATCGGGAGCAACGGACGTTCCACGTTTTCACGCGAATAATCTCTGTACGCAAAGTGATCAGTAAAGTTATCATTTATTATAAAAGTGTTGTGTTTAAACCCCTTTCCATCTTCCTCGTGGAGCAAAGATACCCCGTGTCCGCACGACGGGCACAACAACTACATGGTGTCAAAAGTGGGATCCGAGAGATCCTGTATAATAAGACTCATCAGAGATCAACATCGAGAATAATATCGGCGGGACAAGAGGCTACGAGGAAGATGGCGACGTAGAAGAGAAACCGTTGTACGGAATAAAGGTACCGGATCAATTTGATTTCCAAAAACCCGAGTTATGGGACATTTGGATCAAACGTTTCCTGCGATATATCTCGGTGGCAAACATGACGAACCGACCGGACAAGGAAAAGATCGACCTTCTGTGCTACACTATGGGCGAAAAGGCGGAAGAAATATTGACTCAGATCATGCCGTCAATTTCTGCCGGAACGACCTTAATGCGGTCAAACAAAAATTTGATACATATTTCTCCCCCAAGAGAAACACCGTGTTCGAAGAGATACAAGTTTAACTCGCGTTCACCAACATGCGGATGAACCTGTTCATAACAGCCCTGTACACACTAGCAGAAACATGTGAGTACGGCACACTGAAGGAAGAATTGATACGAGACCGCCATCGTAATCGGGATTCGAGATACTCGCACGTCCGAGCGTCTACAGCTAACCTCCAATTTGACGGTAAAAAAAGGCGATAGAGATGGTACGACAAGCGGAAATCCAGGCCAAAGAGAGCAAGGTAATCAGGCAAGAGGCCACAGGCGTCAAGGAAATAAATAAGATCACTCAGAAGAAGAGGATTCCCCATAATCAACGTTCTCGGAACTGGCAAGTCTGCTTCAAGCCAGGAAGAACTACCGAAGTGCACCCGTTGCGGCTTAGCGAGACACGCAGATATCAAGAAATGCCCAGCGCTGAATTCCAGATGCAGAAATTGCGATAAAATAGGCCATTGGGACAAGAGGTGTCGCTCCAAGAAGATACATTGTATCGAGGGAGAAAACGCCGAAGAGCCAGCCTTCTTGGGTAAAGTGTGCGGTGACTCGGTAAACGATGACTTTTCTGTAAAAATTACTATCCTAGAATTAGATATAAGAGTAGACTTTGTTTATCGATACTGGCGCAGACGTATCTTGCATTTCAAACGATTGTATACCGAAACATTCTCGTAATCATATTATTAAATCGTCTAAAAGTATTTTAGGACCAGATGGCAAAAACCTACAAGTAATAGGATATCTCAATGTGACGCTTTGGAACAAAGGTTGCAAAACTAGAGCCAAGGTCTACATTATACAAGGATTGAAACAGAATTTATTAGGCAAACCCGAGATTAGGAGGTTCAGATTGGTGAGTAAGATTAACATGGCAAAATTAGAAAATAAAATTCCATTCGACATTCATTCGGACTATTCAAGTCTATTTGAAGGCATAGGCCAATTCAAAAAAGAATTAAAAATTCACTTGAAAGAAGGAGCAGTACCTTTTTTTCAGTCGGTTCCACGAACTGTAGCAATTCCATTATTGCCAAAACTAAAGAAGGAGCTAGACAAACTTGTCGAATCAGGAATAATAGTACCAGTAGACTTTCCTACGGACTGGTGTAGTCCCATTGTAGTAGTGCCTAAAAAGAATACGGATGAAATTCGCCTATGCTGTGATTATACTAATTTAAACAAATGGGTTAAAAGAGCCCACTTTCCAATCCTCAAAGTTGATACGGCTATAGCTGATTTAAAAGACTCTAAAGTATTTACAAAGTTGGATGCAAAGGCGGGTTTTCATCAGATTTCTCTCCATAAGAGCAGTCAACCTCTTACCACTTTCATCACATCCTTTGGTAGGTACATGAGCACTAAATTACCTTTTTGGCATCAATTGTGCAACAGACTACTTTTCTCAAGAATTTGAAGATAAATTAAAGGGCATTCGGAACATAATTGTTCGTATAGATGATATACTTATTCATGCAAAAACGATAGAAGAGCATAACAGAATATTAAAAGAAGTCCTTGACAGATTAAAAAAGGAAGAGATAACCCTGAACAAAGAAAAGTGTATATTCAGAGTTAATAGAATAGAGTTTTTGGGTCACTTGATTTCTGAGGAAGGAATTGAAATATTACCAGAGCGTATATCGGTTATTTCAAAAGCTTCACCACCTACAGATAGAACTTCCCTTATTACGCTTTCTAGGCATGGTGAATTACGTAAGCAAATTTGTGCCAAACAAATCTTCTATATTGGAACCCTTAAATAGTTTGTTAAAAGATAACACTCATTTCGTGTGGCTTCAACCACAACAATCAGCCTTTAAAAAAATAAAGAGCTTTTGTTACAAGCCCCTATATTAGCCCATTTCGATTTTAATAAGAATATTATTATTCAAGCAGATGCTTCCAGTTATGGGTTAGGGAGCGCACTTATCTAAGAAGATAAAACTGGTAAGAGGGAGATAGTGGCTTATGCTTCTCGTACATTAACACCAACTGAACAGAAAATATAGTCAAATTGAAAAGGAGGCCTTGGCATTAGTTTTTTGCAGCAGATCATTATAAAGAGTATATTATAGGCATAGACGTTACTCTAGAAACGGATCATAGACCGTTACTTCAGATTTTACAGAGTAAACCGTTAGACGAAACTAACTCCGCGCCTTCAGCGATTAAGATTGAGACTTAAGGTGCGATTTCACGATGACACTCGACGCTGGATTCGAGCGTCAAAAAGCTAAACTGTGTTTAGCTTTGCACCCTCACGCTCATTTCAGCCAATCCAGTGGTTAGGGTTATATTTCGGTCCCTCTGAATCATCACGTGACTAGATTTGACGCTCGAATC
>JASTWP010003223.1:0-27892 GCA_030770255.1 Temnothorax ravouxi
TATCGCACGTTACCACAATTATCAGAGGAAGAATTTAAATTAATTTTTATATATATGATACGACTTTTAATCCTTATAATATTACATGACATATAAACATTTTTAGTAATATATCTTTCAATAAATATTCTTTGTATTGTTGATATATTTAAGTATTTTGCGCATATACAATGATTACTTTTATGGCACTATCATACTTTTCTTCGATATTCTATAACATACTGTATTATGCTTACCGGGATCACAGATAAATTATCGCAATTAACTTTTTAATATAAAACACAAAGTTGATAAGAATAATATATTCATTCTAATTTTATATTATTTTTTTATTCGGACAACTTGAAAAGAAATCTTGCTGCAAATATTGAACTTCTAATTATATCCTTCGATAAAAAAATAAGCCCAATAGTATAAAAGAATCCTGTTACACAACTCCGTATAATAACACATTAAAACCATACTTGTAAAAAAGAATAAAAGAGGGAGCGATCCTCTTGCTTCAAAGTCACTCTGTTTGCACTAACACGATTTTTCCTTTGTGAAGAAGTGCATTGCGTGTTTCGGTCGCTTGTCGTACTCGAGTAAAAGAGGCCGGCGTACTTAATTAATGAGCCCCTTCTGGATCGCATTGTTTGTCACATTGCGCGTCTCTTCTAAAGCCTTCAGCTTCTGTTTGCAGCTCGATTTGACGATTCGGCCTGGCAAGTGAACCGTTAAAGCCACGTCGAGTGCTTCTCCTCCACTCTCCTCCTCTCTCTGCCGGTCGAGTAGATCAAGTACACCTGGTTATACATCGATTCGACTTCCTGCGACGTCCAATAAGCTCGTTAAATTTATGTGCTCAGCCATTATTCATAAACGAGCTCTTTCAAAAATGCCGTTCTTAATTGAATGTCTACTGCACTGGCAAAATTTTTTATGAAGAAAATATATGGCCTTTAAAAACCAGGAGGATAGGAATCTATTAAAATTTGATAGACTTTGCAATTGTTAAATTTAGTATTAGATATATTAATAGAAGATGGGATATCTGATTTCTTACGTTTATTTTTATATAGATATAAAATTTACTTGATATTTATTTTTACGTAATATACATATACATATACATATACATATACATATTAATTTAATCGCATTAATACTAAATTAATATACATATTAATATACATACATACAAATATACATATTAATATACATATTAATATACATATTAATTTAGTATTAGGTAATGCCATTTCTACATAAAATATATAATGCTTTTTAAATAATTTAAAGACACCATTGGGTAAAGCCCCTTGCACAATGCCAGGCAACAGGCAATAAGAACAGGGAATAGAAATCAGAAATCATGAATAAATGCAAAATAAACAGTGACACAGGCAATAGACACAGAGTTTCCGTCACGTTGGAAATTCTTTGCCTATTGCCTGTTGCCAACCAATCACAGCATTCGAATTGTTTAGGTTGTAATTAACGATTTTTTGGTTATTTTTTGTTCTTATTGTCTGTTGTCTGGCATTGTGCAAGGGGCTTAACGGTTGTGTACGTATCGATTACATGAATATAAAATTGAGATAGTTATAGGATGTTGATTAGATACGAAATGTTATGTGTTTAAGATATACATATTAAGATAAAATGAAAACGCATCTAATCATTCTCTATCATCTTCTGCGCTTTCTCATCGTCTTCCATTCTGCGAGAAACTTTAAAGAGACCTCATTAAAACAGGGTAGGTGCATTAAACTTCTTGATTCGCCTTTACGTAATCTAAGCGGTAAATCATGGCGCCACGGGACATGTCTGAACTTTCGGCGAAATTTTGTCGGGAAGAAACAAAATTTTGCAAAGTAATTACAGAAATCTGTCCAGCGTATATCTTCTACTAATATTAGTTTGCCTTGAAATAAATTGTTTCTCGAAAACCGCAAAGAATTTTAATTGATTATTATATTTACGTCAATCGCCTTGCACAATCCAAAGAATAAAGTAAAGCTAATGATGAATTAGATTAGATGAAATGTGATTTACCTTGATTTCGTAATTCCAAGCGTGAGAGATATTTCAGTGTATATTAGAATTACAATTTTATTGCAAGGGTTGTTCAATAAAAAATGTTCTTAGAGTTAATTCATGAAAGATATAAACATTTTCGAGATATTTGTAAAATAGCTAATCCGCCAAAGCGAATGTCATCGTCATTGTTGACCGAGTTGTTGATGTTCGGTAACGAACAGAATGTCGTTACCACAATAACCGTTTCGTTGATCTAAATTCCTTGCGTAAAGGAGACGTTTCGGTTCGAGCTCCGTTCGTATTCAGGTACATGGTCTCAGGTTCACGCCCCGTGGGTATTTGACATTGGTTTGTGGTCTTTGCAGTCGGGTATTTGCGTTGTCGAGCATGCGAGTGCCGCCCTGCCAACGATTTAGAAACGTTGTTAAACGGATTAACGACGGTGACACAATAACTTCTGCGTTTTGACTCGCGATCGATCGACGTCTACTCGAAAGAGTCTACTTTTCTCTCTCGTCTCTCTGAATTTCTCAGTACAGACATAAAAAAAACAACATAATTTTTTTACGTGGCATAGTATCCACATAAATTAAAAGAATTTTTTAACCCGTTGTGGTCACACCTCCAAAATTTCATAACGGTCACACGTGGTCTAATGAACCCCACAACAGTTGCCATTTGCGTTCTTTTTTATGTATTGACTCAAACCTTAAACTGGAATTTAGTTTATGACTTCCTCTTTATAATCCAATAATTTTTTAAATTTTTTTATGCTGAAAAAACGCGAGAAAAAAATTTTTTTCGAGAAATTTGACTCTTCACAAAAATATTCATCAAAATTTTTTTAGATAGAGCAAAAAAACTTTCTGCGTTTTACTCTCAAAATAGTATACTTTTAAGAAAAGAAAAGCAAAAAGCTTGGGGTCCTATATATGGACCCCCGGTGACCACAATGGGTTAATTGCTTTATCTTTTGGTGTTTGTAAGGCGTTTATTCAAAAATACAAGTAATTTACAGCTTTGATGCAAACTGAAATCTTTCGCATTCTTCCGATTAATCAACTTCTGTGTTTCAGAGAGGGACAAAGAAAACGATTGTTGTGTAATCATAGGCCCCTTAGGGCTGTACTAAAGATTTTAATTTCCATAGAGAAGGGTCTTTGTCACATAATTTTATTGCGACACAGGCACTCTAATTGAATATTGTGTCAGAATATTTTAAGTTTATTTTAAGGAAAACTAAAAAATATTTGACAAACAGAAAATCAAAAGAAAGAAAATACGAAGTACGAAAAATTTTACTTCTGTTACAATTTGATTCCAAAATACAAACTTAAGATGCATACCACACGAACTGCAAAATAAATGTCGCCTTCCATAAAAGACCTTAAGATATAGTATAATAAATGTAAAAGGTGAAACGATACAAATTGTATGTGTCGAAATACTTTTCGCATTGTTTTTATCTTTATATCTGACCGACCTCTGTATACGTTTCTCTCATCGTAATGGAATTTCTAAACTTCGTGTAAAGGTGCAGAAAATTCGTTTGAAAATAATGTGCTATTTCTCAGGAGAGTCGTCTCTCATGAGAAATTACGTGAAAGAACGCGCGATCGTCCGGAAGATGCGAGTATCGCGACGACCAAAGCGAAAACCTTTAAGAACGCGCGTCTCCAGATGTGTGACTCCGAAAGAAATTAAAAAGAAATTACTTCCGACTTCCTTAATACTTTCATGCTGGTAACCCGGAACATGATAAAGATTTTATTGAACTTTCTGCCACGTTATTCGGTAATGAAATAATGAACTTATCGATTCACACATTTTTCACAAAACAAAAATTGCACAAACTCGTTACATAAAGTTAACAATATTGTTAAATATATTGCTAATATAAAAGTTGTTGATAAAAAACTATAGATGATATCATGAACACATTTCTCATTTAATCGATATTCATGCGATACGTTCAGCACAGCTTGTATAATAGATAGATAAATGTTACATACGTCATATATTTAAACAGTATACATTTTTTATTGCTTTCGTATATTTCACGCGTCGACAATTTAATCTAGTCTAGCAAATAGGTAGAGCGAATATTCGTCAATTATATATACGTGACATTTTTATTGCAGCCGTAAAAAGAACGGCATGGTTCCATTTGTCTTCATGTTAATGGAATGAAAGAAGGAATATGTACATGTATTTCTTTGGCGCGGTTAAAATTGGACAATTGATTACACAATTACTAATGAACTTTTTTCAATTTTTTTCTTACTATAAATCCCATTCCGATTTAAATCATATTTCGAGATAAAAATGAACAAGTACTACTATTTCGGAAAGTTTCTGTGCAAATTGTAATTTGCGAACTAAACTGTTCTATCCCTGGGTGAATTTCCCTGACCTACTTTTAGCGGGATTTAAAATTTATTTGGCGAAAAATATAACAAAAATTTGCGATTTATTTGACGGGTATTTGCGTTGATCGTAAATTCGGTAGCAGCACAATCCAAGCACAACGATTCTCATGAAACGAGCGAACTGTCGTTTAATGGCTCGTTAAAACGGTCGAGCTCGACCTGCCCGACTAGTTCCGTAACCAAACAGAGATCAGCAGTTATGGGGCCTGCGGGCTTACATGGTTATAATTTTTCTTAGGTACATAAAGAAAAAGATGATCGCTCCGGGGGCACAACGATATGTTTCAAAAAACATCTACTACTATATTATGCAAGCCGGCAGCTATTGAATAGCGTATCGGGTAAGGAAGGCCGATATAAGTTCGCAGATTTGAATTTCTCACGAGTTCAATGAGATGATGAATATCGTACAATGTATTCAATTTTTACATGATTACACGCGCTACAGCCACTTTTAAAAAAGTTTTCTAATAGATTGGTTTAAACAATCGAATTATAATTTATTGAACAAGTGGAGAGGAAATGTAATTATACATCTTGATGCATTATTAATTGATAACTACGCATCGCTTGATCTTTCTGACACTCGATTCGACATGTATAATCGGCATGTATTTCTCTTTAGTATTTTTAGTATATTTTTAGTATTTTTCCCTTGATATACCCATGTAAATGGCGCGGCCAATTCACAATGGAGCTCGAGCAAACGATCGTGCTGTATCCGGCGCAAGAATATCCGAAAGTGTATCGTCGCGATCATGGCATTTGTATCGCCGAGTAGGATTTTCTGTGTGCGTGCGGGGTGAGGAGTTGCGTGTGTTTGATCGAACTCCACCTATTGTGCGCGCGACCCATAATACGCGGCGTCCGTAGGATTCACAGGGCCCCCGTGGGTGCTCTCATTGTTAGCCCCGGCGCGATGCGTACCCTTCGCTGTGTGCAGAAGTGCTTAATGCAATAATACAATATAAAGATACCATCGGGAACTCGATGGCCCGTGTTCTTTGCCTCAGCACACACGAGCCCCGTCCTCGCCCGACCAGATTTTCTTCCGGCGCGCGGCGGGAACATAAATTAATAAGCGAATCGTACGATCGCGTCTCGATCTCGACCCGGACTCGTAAATTTTGTAATTGGCCTCATCAATCGATCGATGTGCACCGGTGTGCGTGACCGACGTTCGCTCCTCAATGCTGCTCGACCAGTGAATTACGACGGCGAGAGAAGAGTTGAATCGGCGAGGATTAACTGTGCTATAGCGAGTTCGAAAGGGCAAATGCACCATGGCTTTAACTCTCGCTTTAACTTTAACGAGATTTTGCGGGATCGCGACTATTTTAGTCACATCGCTGTCTAAAGACCTGTAATTTAACGTTCTATGTTCATTTCTACGCTCAATTTAAATTTTAAGGCTTTCCAGTACTAACTTCCGCATTTAGCATTTCGCGTAACATCACATCGAAACGGCGAGCGAAATTTACTCTCTCTTTTTTGCGTTTTTATGTCTCATTATCTTTCGCTCTCTCGTCAACGCTTTTATTTTAATAATTGTATCGCGCGGTTTTACTCTCTTTAACGGGGAAAAATATGTTACCGCAGATTAACGTTTTTAATTAGAGTTTTATAATTCGAGTCGCAATTTTGCAAGACACGCGAATATATTGTATAACATTTGACGACGATTCTAACGGAAGTGTATGTTAGAATTGCAAGAAATTTTGTTTAATTTCGATTTTTTTCACAAGAGGAAAAGGCGGACTCATCAATTCTCTATCATGTCGACGCGGTTTCGCTCGCATGTGAATAATTAATGGGGTCAAAGCCGGCGCGGGCGCTCTGAAACGGTAATATGCGCCAGCAGTAAAAGCCGACGAATTCGGCCGAGCATAATTCTCGGTTTATAGTCTGCTGCACAGGTGCAGAAATGGGCAGTCGGATTAGATCCGGAACGGCAAGAATTTATCGACTGTCGTGGCGCCGGCGACAAATTTTTATCCAAGTGTCGAGACGTGAGAGTCATCTGTATTTTTTCCTTTCAAGAAGTAAGCCAAATGGGTTTCTGTCTTCAATGACAAAGTATCGTCACTTTATCTTCTTGCATCTTCCAGATTAGGCAGAAAATGTCCTTTAAAAACCATCCTGTTCTAATGTGAAAAGATCTATCTAGAGTAGTAAAAATTTTGGTGATATTTCTATCAAACTTGAAGTTGGTCATGTCTTAGAAAATTAAATAGAGTATTAATCAATAGATTATAGATACTATGTACGATTTAGAAGATGATTTCTTAAAATGATCTTATAAACTGTGGACTTAACTCACTTTTTTTATTAACAATTTATGTGCATAAGTTTATTACGAAAGTAATTAAGACAAACTTCTAATATAAATATAATGATAAACGTCAAATAATGTAAGTATTCGTCTTTAATCACAATCAGAATTTATCGTATCAAGGTCTTCGACGCACAGATCGATTTCTCGATCTCTGACTCGATTTTTCTGCCTTGCTTTAGAATTCAACAATTTGTCAGAGAGCGTCCCATTACTCGCGTTAATGAAGAGGAGGGCCGGGTCAAGAGGGGTTACAGCTCGTGACCGGCCACCGGGTAAATTACGTCACGCCTCACACAGTATTCAGGTAGCCGCCAGGTGTCTGCGTACCCTTATACCAGCGGAACTATCGAGCTATTCGAAAATTTTCGCTGCTCCTCCAGATTTCTTCAATTCGATATTCTTCTCCCGCCAGCATGCCTTTCGAGCTCACGTAGTATGTTTCGCCACAATGTGAGACTCTGTCTGTCCCTAACATGTCGGCTTTGTCGGCGCCGCGCTGTCTCGGTCGACTCTCTGACAAATTGGTTGAATCGAAGGTGAATCTGGTATTTCAAAATGAAAAGAAGTTTGCCCACGTAGGAATATCGACGCGTTCGGTTTTCGGGACTCGTCGATTTTTATCATCGGTGTCGAAGGTTCGAAAATAACAAGTGACTTCGCGATTGTTATACGAGAAACCATTATGTACGCCAGTAAAGAATCGGTACTTCTCAGGAATTTTATTTTCACCGTCGGCAAATGTATGCGCGATAAAAGTTTCACCGTGTTCCCAAACAAGTAGGACGGATTGCAGTGTACGCTATATACTTTCTCGGGTACTATCCTCGGGTTGAGTAAAAGGATTTTTCAACTAGGCAACGCGGGTTCTTTTATTCGTGTGCCTTTAGCAGACTATAAACTGAAAACGCTAAAAAAGCGAGTAGTTTTGAAGCTCTTTAACGTAAACCTCTTAATGGTAATAAAAGGGATTTTTTAGCGATTATTAAACTTTTAATAAACAGTTTATTATAATACACGCATCTATTATTTAGATATTAAAAATTTCAAAATGATTAAAAGCATTCGATTTGAGCACATGTGACTTCTATTATATTTTAAAGATACGTACACTTCAGAATTTTTGTACGCAACGCTTGACAAGCGTCGTAACTTCATGGTATAAACCGCGGCTATTCAAAAACCGTTCGCTCGAACCCCGCGAATCCACAAAAGTTGGCGAAAGTCTTTGGCAGCTGCCTCGTTCCATGCCTATTTCCCGCGTTAGAACCGAACGATTTGTCGGACGCACTGGTGGAGCCCTCCATCGAGATTCGACATGGTGGATCTCTCGAGGATCTTCCGAAAAGCACCAAGGATTTCACGCCTCTCCACGAGGAGAGGCTCCTCGCGAACGGTAAATGTTACCTCGAGTGCATCGCCACCGTCGATGCAACCGACCGTACACACGAGGGAGATCTAAAGAAAGGTAAAAACTTACACAGGCGTGTGTGGATAGGTACACGGTAGTTGCAGCTCGTTTACGCAGTCGTTTAAAGAGAACGTGTATTCGGTCTGCACAGCTCTACAAAACCAAACGAAATTCGCAAGCTAACCGCAAAAGCACGCTCCCACAAACCTCTTTTAAAGTGCTTCTTTTTTAGAACTTCCGTATTTCGTCGAACTGCACGGTCGAATTTCTTGGCACGGCCTCGATCCATAAATCTGCCTACTATCTCCTGTAATACAGCTTTACTGTAATTTCTGGTCCTTTGAAGATCTAGTTATTTATCTTGTGGATTATCGCATATGGTGTTAAGTGGAATTTATTATATGGAATAAAGTTAATTATCTGTAATGATTAAATATTCTGACATAATTTTTGTTTAATCGTATTTCCCAGCTTTGTTTTTGTTTCACAAAAATGTGTGCTTTAATCAATATGATTATACACTACACGATTAACTGTAACACAATAACTACTTTAAAGTACAATAGGAATAACAGAATTACGGATCGTAGATTCGCAATTAAGGGCAGAGTTTAAGTGATTGCGGAGCAGAATTACAATTGCGCAAGAGCCGTTGTGCTCGTATCGATAAACTATTACTAGCCACGAAGCCAGTGATTGATGTGCGCAGTGAGAAATGCTTGCAATTCATTATCGCGAATTATATCTTAAGATTCAACAATGCGCTAATGCACTTCCTCGCTCATTTTGGTTCATTAATTTAAAAATATTTTACGTGGATATTAATGAATTTAATCATCATATGTGGACTATACTTATTTTTGCAATAATTAAAAATAATATAACTTGTACACTAAGAAATTTCTGCTACCACATATAAGAGAATATTCAATCGTACAAAGAAATTGTACATTTTTAATTAAAATTTTTAATTACTTTAATTATATGTAATAATTAAATACAGGAATAAGTGTTTCTTGACAATTTAAAAGATTAGTGAAATAAATTAAAGTAAAGAGTAAGTAAAGTAAAGAAATAGGTTAGCAAGCTAGCTTTTAATTTTTAAATTTCGTTCTCAATTCAGATGCCATTACTTAATTTACTTAAATTTGTAGTTGTAAGCGGGTTAGCTCACACACAATTTAATCACCAAATAACTTCGCTTTTGAGTTAAATCTTCATTTAAATCTATGTACTACGCTTACGACCTATTTCTTTCTGCATCTTTAGATACACTAGATATACCTACAGCTTTTAAGAGATATAGCTTCGTGCTATAAACTGTCGAATCTTATCGAAATTTTAGACCCAGAATTTTCAAAAATTTCTACCTGTGAATAGAAATATATATACTTTGCTTGCTATACTTTAACAATAAGACATCACGAAAAAAAGGATTATTTCCGAAATTATTAGATTTAGTAAAGATTTGGTTCTCGATCTTCTCCATGAAATGGGAAATCAATTTAATTTACATCATATTATATTATAATTATTATATTATCATGTAATGTCTATTTCAATATAGGAATAGAATTTCTGAGAGAACAATTTTCTTCATTTAAGCGATATTTCAACTGCACTTATAATTTAGATAAGATAATACTTTCTTTACGGATATTTTTGCTTCAAGAATTCGTGGCAACATTCAAATTTATTTTAAAAAACTGCGATTAAAAGTTTCATCGCGCAAGCGCTACAAAATTTGTATAATATAGAAATTATTTCAAACTTGTAAAAAAAAGACATAAACTAGCGCGCGGTTTGCGAATGAAAGGATAAGTCGACGGATAAGAGAATAAGCGTTTGAACATATTTTCAAAGTGGATTTTTTTCGCAAATACTGTAGCATTTTAACCGTAAAAGATTATCTTGCTTGAGCAGCAACTATACCCGACGAAAATCCATGATTAGCACAAGAACAGAAAGTTTTTTTTATCTTAAAACACCATATTATCGTAAGTTGTCAAAAAGCGCAGGGACTTGTTTTTAAAATAATATAGGTAAAAATATCTGAAATTTTGTTTTAAATAAAAGCTGAGCTTATTTTAACAGCAGTCTAATTTGTTAGTCAGTTATCGAGATGCTCAACGTTAGAAAATTAAAATAGTATATTTAATTTAATCGAGAAAATTAATAGGTATATTTAATGCAACGTTTGCGAAATGTATATCAGTTTGTTTTACATTTGAATTTATCTTGTAATGATAAATTGATTTATTATATTAATGGCAGGTTTAAAATTTCCTTTCAACAACATTTTATCGATACATTAAATGTAGAAGAAATACGAGAGTAATTTATAAATTTAATTCGCTTTTTGTTTATGTCAATTCATACTCACGCTCCGACGTTTAATCGAGGCGAGATGCACATTGCAGCTCACATATATATATATAAAGCTGGCAATTAAGCATGAAAGGTGAACTATTAACTCGTAAAAGGGCGTCGCGACGCGACATGGCGCGTCGGCGTCGACGTCGCGCGTCTTTTAGATTGGCTTTACGCTTCCGGCACGTGATGCAATTTCCAGCAGTAAAGGAAAGACGGGTAAGGGCGACAGGGTCAGTTTTAACGACGGTCCCAACCGATCGTGGTTTCACGTGGGGCGAGTCGCTTCGTCACAAAGGGCGGAAATTGATGAAGCTTCTCTATCCCGACGCCGACGGCGACGATCCTCCGATACATTTTCGATTCGCGTCCGCCCGACGCGCTCGTGCGCTGGTGCGCTCGAAAGAAATTCTTGCCGCGCGACAAAAAGGATCCCCGCGTCCTTTCTACCGCCGAATAAATCGATTCGCGAAACCCCTGCGGGGATATCTCGCGTGAAATTCCTCACGTGCGAGGGGAAGGAAGCAGTGCATTCTCGATAAAATCGCTGCTGCACTTTTACGCTTGCTTTTACGCGAGAACATTTTCTGTCTCGCCGATGCGCGCAAATCTCGGATGATGTACCGAGAAAACGAAAAGCGCAAATAATATTTTTTGCCAAACGGAAGCTTATTGTGGATCTTCGCCCTTTACACGGCGGAAAATCGAGGACGGTTATGGAAAAAGGGTAAATGACCGAATATTGCCTTTCTAGAAGGCTATAAAACGCAATACTGTTTCTTCCTCTGCGTGAAAGAAATCTGTATTTTTCTTCATAGGGACGAGGCAGATCGGAAATTGAAGGATTAAACGTCGCGAAATGCTTTTCGTTCGTTATAAATTGCAATAAACGATGCGCAACGTCTTAGAAGAGCGATTCTAATAGATTGTATACTTTCAATGTGTTTCGTCAATCTGTTTTCATATAAAGAGAGAAGACATTGAATCGCATATAAATATTGTATATCGCAAGAAAATATCTCTTACAATCAGTGGGACTGATTGTAAGCTGGGCATGTACGGGGATTCATCTCTATTCATCGACTATCTCGACTTTCGTATCTACTCGTTTTCATTATGGTCCCGAAGAAACCCGTTACCGTATCGCTATAAATTGTACCGCGTGCCACTAACGACAAATTAAATGAGGAAATCGATCTTTCATGCGGCGACACCTGACACCCCCGTATTCTTCTGCGATTACGGACCTCGAAAGAGTCAAAGTCACAAAGGGAATATCGAGGACACGGCTCTAATACGAAATCGATATTTATAAATATGTAATAAATTGAGTAAATAATAGATTTTTGTCGTGTATATAACACTATATCCAACTACTATACATCGAAAAGAAACATATAACACGTGACCTCTTATTTGAGAAATGAAAAATTCAAAAGACATTTAAAGAGAGTGTATCTATTTAAAAAAATCGGGTGTCTCTTAAACATCCTTGCAATATTTCTTCGATATATTTGTTGCGTGAAAAATTTCCTGTCCGTATAAAAATTTTCTCACTCCGCTGGTCAGTCCGCATACAAAATTTACGGCGCATGAAACATTGACTCAGTATCGCAATCTACACGGCCATCATTTTATTGGGTTATTAATAAAATGTAAAAAGAAGGTTCAGTTTTATGCGCGGATCGTAAAAGGAGGTAGCATGAGGTAGTGTACATACTAAAGTGTCTATATGACTATAAACGCGAGCAAAAATAAAATAGGAAACGTATACGAAGAGAAACGCGATACTCTGATCCGATGCAAATTTACGAGAAATTCCCTCGCTCGCGGTTTACGGGTGCTAATACGAAATCAATAATCGACCCCGCCTCCGTTCCGGCGAGAGGACGACGGCGGGCGAGTGACTTCTGGCGAATGAATACGACTTTTCATTGAAACATGTGTCCATGTCTAGATCATTCTTCTGCACGGTTTCTCTGTCTCTCTTGGAACACCCTAAATTGGGCATAAAGACCCCAAGGCTCCGTCGGGATCACCGTTGGACTCAATGATCCCCGAGAGTCCGTATTATTCTCGTAGTAAGTCGCGCTGACCAGATGGTTAGGCTCTTCTTCTTCTTGGCTCGCAGGCTGGACCGTAGTAAGCAGTTCATTCACAAGTGCTCGAGACGTTGCCATTGTAACCTAAAGTACCTGTAACCTAGAAGAGTCCCGACGTATATAGGCAAAACGAACCCACATAAAATTTAAATTTTTCGCACCGCTTGGAATTCTCGCTGAGCTTCCGAGTGTACACAATGATAAAATGCAGCTCGACGAAAAGAGAATAGAAAAGTGAAGAGAAGAGGATGGGAAGAGGGTATCAAAGGGAGGATGGTTCGGGCATTCTCGGGGGTGGCAAAGGCTGATTCAACTCGGCGATGGAGGACGTTTCCGAGATGCAAAGGCCAAGTGCCTCTTTCGATTTCATTCATCGGCGACGCGATGAATGGAGGTCGAACGAATGGCATCCTGCTCTGGTAGATATCGCACGAAGTAATAGCCGCTATGAAGTGCGAGAAACCGCGGGTCGTCGCTGTGGGTGTCACTTGAGAAGTCGATCCCTCTGCTCAAACCGAAAGGCAGAAAGTCTATGAAAAAAGGTTTAAGAGTTGATCCTATTGATTTCCCCGGAGAGCGATTCTGGCGGTGGTTGTTAGAAGATTAGGTGCTACTGGTCAAGTAAACAACCTTCTTATTCGAACGGATCAAAAACACGGTTAACGAGAAACGAATTATAGAATAATCCACGACGCTGTCGCGAAAGGTGAGGCGATTGTGGACATTGTTGATGTTCATTGACAGCGGACAAATATTTTTAAAGACACGCAAAAGTCTCTCGAAAAACGATAACATCTCTCTTCTTTATAATTACCTCGGCATACACATTTGTTGAATTTTATTAATGTTGTTAATCGTTAATCGTATCTTGATATAAATAATCTAAATTAATATTTGTAGTATTGTTTACATGAAATTGCAGAACATCGATCTATTATTTATTTTTCGCTTGAACGTGTGAAAAATGTCACGAGTGAAAATATTGGAAGCGCCCCGCAATTTTCGAGCTGCATCAAAGGGTTTGCCTACTCTTCCCACGAGGCAAGGTTCTCTAATGCGTCGATCGAATCTTATGAGAAGAAAGGCGCCATGTCTAACGATAACACTGCCTACTCTATACTCCCACGCGTGCTACATCATTCCTGATAATAAAATCAAGTACGTAGGTAAACAGTAATTTACGTCGCGCTACACGCTACACGTGTGCTCCCCTTTTACGCCCACGACGATAGACGTATATCTTTTGATTTTGCGTATTTCTTTTACGTAAACATCATGCAAATAAAAAATGGTAGAGGCGAAGTAAATAACTTGTTAAGTTTCATTAAATATTGTCTCTTCGCGATATGTTCCATCAATAATTCATGATATTCACATATCCCCTTTTGGATATTTAATCCTTATCAAGTTTTTTATTCGAAATGTCTCGAAGCCTGTCGATATTTTATTTCACTTACTCAGTTACATTGAGTTAATAAAATTATATTGTGATACCTAGATAAATGTTGCGTCTTTTGAGTTACATAGTTTACATACTC
Organism: Temnothorax ravouxi; assembly: GCA_030770255.1. Taxonomy (NCBI): domain Eukaryota; kingdom Metazoa; phylum Arthropoda; class Insecta; order Hymenoptera; family Formicidae; genus Temnothorax; species Temnothorax ravouxi. The sequence goes on from JASTWP010003223.1 coordinate 14,205, forward strand.
TCTCTTATACGTTACTCTGTCTTATACATTAGGAAATTTAAGATAACAGAAAAAAATGAATACGGCTCTTTGATAGTTCTTAATGTCGAAACTTATTTTTCTTTTCTACCTCGCTTCAAGATCAACCAGCTTTCTTTTCAGTCATAAATCTTTATTTGTCAGAGTTTCTTAAGCTTCACAGGCGACCGAGAGTGCGGCTTCTCCGTGATTCTTTTTGCTGGCACTATACTACGAAAGTGCTCTATTGCCTGACGTCTTTGATAAAGTGCCAGAGCCGCGACTTTTAACTCGAGCCATCTGGGTCACGGCCTCTTTAATAAATTAAATAGTCCGTAAAATATAAAATTGTACTTAATTTACATTATTTGCGATAGCTCTTAAGATTTAAGAAGCGCAATTATCCACAAAAATAAATTTCAAAAAAGTAGATTAAAAGACAGTTATGACAAATAAATAAAAGTAGAGAAAATGGTTGCGGATACCTGAAAACGCGATTAAAGTGAGAAGATAAGTTATTTATATTTTTTTAATTATATTTTTTTTATTATATTCTTTTTATTATATTCTTTTTTATATACGCATTATGAAAAGCTCGGTTACTCAGTACTAATTGTGAAAAGTGCATAATTTAGGAAAGTGACAAAAAGCGGGTATACTTGCGGTATCATGATCGTGGATAAAATTTTAGAAAGCTGGCCAAACTGGCGCGAATTGTACACAAGGGATTTTATACGCCTTGATAGCACATGCTGGTTTCTTCCATCGAGAGCTTTATCGTGAATTATTCGCTCTCTTCTCTCGGCCGAGAAATTGAAATACAAAATCCAAAATTGAAATACAAAATCCTCTGTTAGCCGCGAACTTCGTAACGATGAGATATTGGCCAGCAGTCAGAGATGAAATGTGGATTTTCAATCGATTATCGTAACACGTTTTATATTCATGTATGTTCATCGATAGCGCGTAAAATGACTGGCGAAACGTGATTTGTATTTCACATATAATATCATTAACGACTGTTGTGTAAAAGCAGGATTACTAGAATATAATTGTTTTCTGGGAATATTGGAATGACCAAATAATTTTTATTACACACAATTATTATATGAAAATAGAATACTAGATATATGTTTTTATACACGGTAAAAAATCGTGTGTACATAGCGGTTTAAATGTTAAAATTTTCTTGTGTTACCAAGATTTGATTATTATTTCAATGTAAAATTAACATACAACAGGTATGTTATTTTTTTCTTAACATTTTCATGTGTTACATTTATGTCAACGTGATAACTTAACACTTTATATATGTCATTTAGAAATTGAATATTATTTTGAGTTCTTTTAACACAATTACTTTAAAAAATCAACACGTCTTAAAGTTATTTTAACACATAAGTAAAAGTTATAAAGTAAATTTTCAAAATATTTGTAAACTTTGACACACAAAATAATCAAATTGACTAAAATTAAATGTTTTTATTACATATAATTCAAGTAAAATCTGTAAAATAATTATTATTATGTGTTAATATAACTTAAAAAATAAAGTCAAGATAACAAATATAAATGTAAAGTATAATGTCAATTAATTAACATTTCTAATTTGTCAACAAGTAACACACGATGAATGAGTCATTTTAACTTAAAATTTAGAGAGGATTTTCTGGGACATGTAAGAAATGTTAAAATTACACAAAATTTTTTACTGTGTAATACGTACTAAATTTTATACATTAAAAATATAACTTTTTTGGCTAATATTTTTTAACTTAATAACTTAATGCAATAATTTTTGCTTTCGACAAATACTATCGCATAAAGGTTGCACCTCCATATCCTTTATGATTTATTTATTTATGATTTAAATTCTTTGATATTTAATAATTATCCGTTGTATTGGATACTTTCGAATAATTAATCAACGATGTAATGTATGGCATAAGGACGCAAACGAGAGCGAATTCAACCGAACGCGTCATTAAATTCCGCGTCGTTGCGTCATTCGATACCGTTCAGGCATTGGCGCGGGGAACGTTAGCAGGCGACATTAAGTTCAAAGTATGTACAAATTGAACATTCCGGAGACGAGAAGCATGTCGATTGAAAAAAGAGACGCGGTGATGGGCTGCGCGTCAGAGAGAAGCGAATCGCCATTCTTACAACGACGAACCGCAACCCCTCCGTTTCCTTGTGCGGGGACGTTTATTAAATTAGGTATCAAGGGGACAGAGGGTTGTGGACACGACTTGCGCAAACAATGTGGGGGGGGGGGGACAAAGCGTGGAATGCGCGCGACGAGGGTGATCCGTTCGACGACGATTGTTATATAGCCGAGGAGAAGAGAAGTTATGGTACAAATGCATTTCGCGTAGGGTGCTAATAATTATCATGACGGTACTATCGCGATTAAAATGCATTACACAAACTATCAGAGGGACACGTTCGTCGAACAAAATTACATCCGATCGATAAAACTGATTAATTTATGCAACTACTCGTGCAGATTTTGTAATTCGAGTATTATTTTCCACTACGAAGCTTAACGCAGGCTGAAACGCGACCGTGTACACGTATAATATATCTTCAATTTTACCGAAATCCAGCAACACACCTCGCCAATTGCGCTCTCACCACGGTATCTGATGAAATTAAGATAAAATCATCGTCGAGTTATTAGGGAAAGTCTGCCGATTCATCGCGGGTCGTTGCATATTCATTGCGTCTCGGGAGCTAATAACTTTACCATCATTGTGCTAGAATGCACCCTCGAGTCGCAGTCGGCGGTCACATTCATTTTCCGGCCGAAACTTTATAGCCTCAATAAACGGCATGATATGCCGTTTTGGATATTACGAGGCGAATTCATTGTGACGATTTCTTCCGTGTTACACGTCGCTAAAATTGATCTAGGCTCGATGTATTTCCACAGCGATTAGCGCGAGGCCAGCACAGATCGATTGTCAAGATCGCTGCACAACGTGCGATACTATGAATACTATTGCACGCAATTGCAAGAGGCGCTCTGGAAGATGGTGAAATAAGTTAAAGGAAACCTTTATATTTTTTACTTTTTATATATCTACAATAATCTGGAATAACGATTCGTACATTTCTCTCGTACATACATCTTGCATGTGATTAAAATCGGCATTCCCAAAAATGTTAACGTAACTTTCGATTATTATGAAAAGATCCGTCATGAAAATTCACACAAAGTCAAACAAAAAAGATATAAAAACAAAATTTACAACGTGAAAGCAAACTATTATAACTATCTCTCATTTTTGCATTGAGTTGCATGACATCCATGCATACAGCGAGCGGGTCTTTCTCATCGCTCACTGTCGTTCAATTTACCGAAATCAGGGTTCGATGTATAAACATGAAAAAAAAAGATAGAGAAAAAGGGAACACACGCTCTAGTTACGGCTGCGAAATTTTCGGATCCGGCCGCGGGTTCGTTTCGCACTTTCATATTATGCGCACGTTGTCGCAGCCGTCAACGTGACGCGCGATATATCATAATTTTGTAACTGCTCTTCTCGAATGCGCATAGGGTGGGGGATCGAACATGTTTCCCGTATTCATAACCCGACAATGGGCACTTGAACCTGCCTTGTTAGACGGGAGCGGCGAAGCGTGGAAACTGGGTGGAGCCGGCACATAACACCTATAGCTTTCAGAACCCGTTGCGCGTTATTGATGGTCCTGCGGATGAAAGATCCTCGCGTTCATAGCTTCTCCTCGATGAGAGCGCGAGATCGTCGATCGACCGCGTCACGATTGCGAGAGCTGTCTTCTCAAGGAGGCAGGAAAGCACCGACGAACGGTGCCAGGAAGATGAATTTGCAGGATCAACCCTGTGATTTTGCACGTGTGATCGTTCAATCATCGCGGTTCCTAATGACGCTTAATATCTCCCGTTTAATTATTTGCAGTATCTCGCGATTGATTTGTGTTCATATTTTGGGATTAGAATAATTAATTTAACATTAAACGTTGTATATATAGGCAGATATGATATACTTTTCCTGGAAATATTTAAGTTGCGAAATAATTACTCTAGTTACTTGATTAAAAAATTGCTAGGATAGTAAATTTACATTTAGTATGAATGGGGGAGAATAGGATTTTGAATAATTAATAACGGCAAACGGCATATCTGAATCTCTATATAAATGGGTGGTCGGGAACAATGTTGATCACTGTACTGTTATGGCATTAGAAGATACTAACTGTTTGCACGGTATTAATGTCTATCATGAATACTATCGTGAATAAACTTATGCTTTCAAGATTCAATTTTCCGATGAAGTTAATCGAATAACTTCCATTCTATTCTATTCTACATTTATAATGCTGAAGCTATAATCTAATTGAGCCTGATTGAAACATAATGCAAGGAAATTTTTTTTATTTTTGTTGAATTATTTATTTTAAAACATACTGATTAAACTTTTTTATTGATGCACAAGTTATAAATAAGAAAATCATTACATTTCGTTATCACTATTTCATATAAAAAAATCATGAATCTCTTTTTGATATCTCTGCTTTTGTTCGTGAAGTAGATGTAGAGATGTCGCATAATTCTCTAACATCCCTTCTGGGTAGGTACACAAATTGGTATCACGAATTAAACTCCGGAGAACTCGAGTCTCGGTTGAAATTAAGTTCGCTATAGTTACTTGAGGAATTGGTACAAGTAATCAAGTCCGTTTGGCCAATCAGAAGATATATCATGAACCAAATGCATGAAGTTAGATTCCCAAGCACTATAGTATTCCACTTTCTCGTGTCAAACAATCTTGTTGCTCCAAATAACATCATTTATCTATCCATCTCTCGATGTTTGTCCTGTTGCTCCTGCATATTACAATTCTCTTTTCACATTGGTATTAATGGTTCATATTTTTCCAAACTTACACAAATATTTTTCAGCCGCATGACATTATTTCAGAATTACGAAAATTTGCTTTAAAATGTCACGTTCCGCAAAATGTCGCTCGCAGCGTTTTTTCATTTATCGATGCAGTTCTGCAACGAGATGCGTCCTGACTGCACGCGCAAACGGGCGAAGACGACCTACGCAATCGGCGAGAAATTGCATGGGGTTAATTCTTAATTAAATTGCGCACGCAAATTTGTTTCGTCATGGGACACACCCTCGTATTTTCCGCGCGCACCTGCACACCCCCGACGACGCGACGCACGCCACGTGGAATCCATAGAACATCGGGGCATCCACGGCGAAATAGAACAAATAGAACAAATACGCATCACCCGAGCACGTCCTCGAAGCTTAAGCAATATGTGTCCGCGACCCTAAAGCGCCGCCTCTGAAAAAGACACAACGACGTGCTATATTCGCGGCACGTTGCGGCCACATCACTGGCGTAGAATCGTGAATTACTATTGTGCCGACTTCGACCGCTTCTCGTGAATGGGCCGCGTATCCCGGGAGACAAACGAAGAGAGATTGCGTATTTTTCGTTCCACGAGGTGTGGCAGACATTCCGCTACGAACGTTAATTTAGTTGTCGGAGTAATAGGGAGTCTTTATCTTAATCTTGGAGAAACTCTCGAAGAATAGACAAATAGGTTCTCGCTTGACATATCAAATGGCTAAATGGCAGTGAGAAAGAGAGGAATTATGACAAATGTAACAAATAAAATTATAAAAATAGTAAATAGAATAAAATAGAGTAAAATATAAATTGATATAAATTTATTTATTATAGGATCTCGAATGCGACATTCGCATCCGAAGCAGCCAAATAGCGAGACAAATTATAATCAAGAAAATTCAATTTTTTCCACTTCGGCACGACACGTTAAATATTTAAATCGATTTGCTCGATTTGTAATTTTCGTCCAAGTTTGGATGCAAAATAGGTGTTGTAGATGCGCGTATCCGACGCCGGATGGCGTACGGAAAGTCTTAGCTCGAATTTCATGATATCGTAGTCACATGAAACAGTTACGGCAGTTTGAAGGCAGTTTAGAGAACAGCGTGCACGTACGTTGCAGTTGCGATTGGTACGAAGCAACTGGGAGACTCGTAACGCGAGTCGACTCGTAACTTACTCCGTAACTCCGGTGAGGTCGACTTAACACACCGACACCACTGCAATCGGAACACGCGGGGCCCGCGGGGCGCGGACCGTACACATCACTTTCTCTCTCTTTCTTGTTCTCCTTTTCGCTTACTCGCCCTTTGTACAAACTGCACGTGCGCTCTCGTCATGGTCCCGGTCGGTCTTCGACGCAATGGCGCGCACGTTAATGCGCCTTATATATCGATATCGTGTGTGCCGGTACTAGATACCGCGTAACAAGCACCAGCCCAGTAGTCGGAGAGGCGGAGGGTCAATCTTCGTTCTACTATACGCTTTAATGTGGGTAACATTAGCACGCGATGCACTATACACGCCTGTTTGCATGATTGAACACACAATCGCGGATAATGCAACGCTAGCGATGCAATAGTTATATCATTCATCCTTTTGCCCCAAAATTGCGTTCGGATCGGTGAAATAATTACGGTTTGTGTTTGCTTTAATTACTTCTAATCTATCGGATCGCATTTCCTGTTTATTCAAATGCAATTTAGACACAAAAGATACAAGCTCGAACTTTCAATAACATTAATTCTTGATTGAAATTGAACATTTGTAGGCAAATAGCAGACGCTAAGAAAAAAAATTACGATGTCCCCCAATCGAATGTTACATGTGTTACGGTTCAATAATCCATCACAACGACATTAATTTTACGTAGGGCTGTTGCTGGAGTGTATAGTAAAAAGACGCGATGTTTATGAGAGAAGCGTGGCTACACGCGTCGGAGGAAAAAAAAAGTTAATGATTTCTCGTCATTCTTCGAGAAACTGCTGTTGCTGTCACGCATCTCGATGAATGCAGAGGTGACGCACGGAAATGAAATCGTCATCGATCTCATTTGAAAGTTGCCCGTACGACAAATTCGTATTAATGACCAGGCACGTTTTTTTCGTTTCTACGTTTCTGCATACTCATCACCCGGCACAATGACGACGTAACAGTTGCGAACGATCCCGGATAGTTCTCGGCGTAGCGGAGTTTCTCTTATTGTCGACTTCAAATTGGTCGGACATCATATGTCGCCGAGCCCGGCGACATTTGGACCACTGTCATGCAGATCGCCGACAATCGATTGGCATACGGCTGCAGTCCAATACGACACATCCAATCACACGCGCCATTCATCTATAATCAAATTATAGAAGAATGTCTCCAATTTGAATAAAAAGAGTATCTTAGAGAAATCTATTACATGTCGGAACACGAAAAGGACGTTGCGCGAGAGAGTCCTTTAGAAAACAATTTGTTGTCCAAACGTATACATACGTTTTCTTTTGTCATCTCTGAGGCTATAATGCTACCGCATTTTCTCATTAAGTTAAAGTTGGATTTTCAGTCGCGCGTTGTGTTTAATGGCGTTAGAATATAACAATGCAACAATGAATGTGGTATTCACGATATTTCAATGCTATTAAGTAATTAACATTATATAGCTTTTAGTACGCGGCGCGCGCGCATTGCCATTGCCGGGAAGCGCGACATTATTAAATCGGATTAGAGAACGCAGAAACGAACAAACAAAGGCAGAAACGATTCCCGCTAATGCCGGTCACGAAAACTTTCTCGCGGAACATCCACTTCCCGTTACCCCGATGGGAATTCATCATGGCGTGCGCGATTTTGGCGTGCGCGATTTTGTTCTACACGGTATCGTAACGACGAGAGAGCGCAGCCGTAAAACATATAACAAAATTCCGTAAAAACGTAATGGGAAAAGGGTTAACACACGCCGTGGGATCGGTTTAAAAAAAAATAACTATCCCTGAATGTTCGTCTATCATTCCCCGTGGGATATGATGTCATGTACTGAACGCATGCACCCTCACATATCGTACACGTTGCTGGTTACACACGTACACATCCACATTCATTCGGCATTATACATGATCAGTCGAACATCTACAAAGTACGTCTGCGTATGCACGCGTGGCATTGTGCGTGATCAACCACACACACACATACGTACTCGATCGAACAGCACGCGGGGCACGCGGGGCACGCGTCTTCGGCTTTGATGCACAATCAAGTGTCCCTCATTATTGTCGGCGGTTATTTGCCTGGTGGAGTAGTCAATGAGAAGTGATTTAGTAAACAAGTAGCATATTGCCGATGGCAGCCCGCTGAGCCATGTGATTTAATGTTTCGTGGAATACACGTATACAGCGTAGGTATAACTCGGGGAATCGATTCTTCCGTCCCGGGGATCTTTCTCCCCTTTCTTTGGTGGGAAAACCGGCTTCCCGATAGCACTCTGCTGATTTAAGTATCCATCGTGTCGAAATGGTCGACGGTTCATTAAGCGTCATGCACGTAATATAGATAGGTGCTTCGATCGGTTTGTTTGGACGCTTCATATACGCAAAACAATTTCTGTAAGATTAACGCAACTTATGTAAAGGAAATTATTTTTAAATGCGTCCTCAAATATTTTATAAATATATCTAATATTAAAAGAGATCACTAAATTAATGCGCGATAATTAAAAAAATAAAAGATTATTTTTACTTATATTTTAATCATATTTATATTTAAAATTTTTATTTAAATGCTAGTTCTTTATAATTAATATTATACTTATACCTAAAATAAATTTTCTAAGTGTTAAAAGAAAGGAAATATTTATTTCGCTTAAATGTAGGATTAGACGAAAAGGAAAATAGCTTACGGGTGCTAATTGAAACGTACAAGGATTAAAATAAATTGTTTCCATAAAGATCTCGCAAAAATAAAAAGATAATTATTTATTAGATGGAATATGATCTTTAATTAAATCACCTGATCATGACTCACTTTCGTTACATGGTTTTAATTAAACGTGTACTTACGATCTGGCGCCAATTATGTTTTGCTGCTCATAACCGGCGCATTGTTCTCGTTTAATTAAACACGGCTTAGCCGCCGTGTTTTCATAAATTCCCTCACATGCGCGATTTAATCCAAAAGCTCACGGTTTATATAACTCGCATACGAACGTAGAAAGTTATATCGTGAAAAGAGTGATTCGTCGTGAATACCTCGAGTCTTGGTATTCAACTCCGATAAATTACTCAGTCATAACTTTCGCGAAGTGCGGAAGTGTGCAGGCGGATCGATAACTCATCCAAGTGAAATCTGTCTCTTCGCGATGACCGATTATTAAATATTCTACTAATTTGTCCGATATAAATGTTCCATTAATTTTTCTCCTTTTCAAGTTTCTCTGTTAAATGCAATATCTTAGATATCTTATGTATAACGTTTGATTGTTTCACAAACCAATTCTTGTTGTAAACCCAAGCTTCGTGCACTTGACTACCACCAATTTCTTCATCTTATTGGCAAAATTGAAGGCGAAGCAACGGGGGGTAACAACCTATGTTGCTTAACTACCAGCGTGATTCTGAACTATTTCAACCTTGCCACTCCCAACCAACTCTACATTATCGCCTGCACATGACCCAAGTAAACCAGCTCGGCGAAGCTTGGCGCGCCGAACAAAAACCTAGCAACCGCGATCGCGTGTCTGAGAACCTTAATAGATCGCCGTAAAGCCGACTTCTCGAAGTGCCAGAGGTAAGAAGGGAAAGGGAAAGAGAGAAAGAGATCATTCGTTAGCCGTTATAAAATGAAAGGGAGAAGCGCACGCGTGTATGTGTGTGCATTTCCAGTAATATGGCTAGCCCGGTAATTTTCCAGGACATTAACTTCATACGACGTACATATATCTTCGTAGAAGTCGCAGGAAGTCGGGTCAGTTTAACGCTTATGTCACACATCGACAGGGCGGCCCGAGACGCCCTCGCGCTCTTCGGACATCGAGGGTACTTTTGGAGAAGGAAATAGCACCGTTACACCTTCTCGTTGTAGCACGCTTCGAAGACATATGTATGCCCCTTTGTGCCTGTTCGTCCTCACGAGACTCTCCTCATCCTCTCGCGATGCTTTTTTTCCATCTATTCTCCGAGCCGGCTCTTTATCTCCTGTTCGAACGCTACCGACGCCCTTTGCGAAGGGGAGTTCTGGCGCGTGGTCAATTTTATTAATGGCTCACACCCGTGTCGTGGCCGACTTAGGTTTGAAAGATCGCACTGCATATCTCCGTTGCTGTATAAAAGATTATAAGCGTTATACGATTGAAGGAGATACTTGAACGCAGGATATAAGAATAACTTGACAATCTTTGTCACGCACGAACACACATCAAACAAATCACACGGAAAGAACGGTTTTGCTGAAGTATCTAAAAATTTAGCTAGATACAGATCTGAAAATAATTTTGTTATCAAAATAATTATGTAGAACACTCAAACTGATTTGATAAAATGTCAAAATTTTTTACGACATTATCTTCATACTTTAGCGACCTATAATTATTTTGATGGTGCAGCAAATTTATTTTCAGATCTGTATTTAGCTAAATTTTTAGATATTTCAGCAAAACCGTTCTTTCCACTGCAAATTTATGATATTATACATTTATTTTATTAAAAATGCTATATATTTTCACTTTAAAGTTGCGAATACTACGAAAATTTATTGTTAAAATATATAACGTGAAGTTATAGAATGTAAAGTAAACTATATTTTTTTAAAAACAGGACAAATATGAAAAATAAATAGCAGAACGCACTAAAGAAAAACCAACAGCAGTTGAAAAGTAAAAAACGACGGAGTTGAAATACACGATGGATTTCTTTATTCTTTTTTTTCGAATAACATATGCGGGAACATTATCGCGCGTGTCCGACGTGTCAACGATATTTGTGGCATATTTCGAATCCACTAATCCAACGAAGAATACCATCGCTGTGCACTCAGCCATGCACGTCGAGTCAGCGATAAAAAATGCAACGATAAAACCGCTCTATAAATCCGCGCAGTTGACAAGTTCGCCAATAAACCACGCTCAACCCAGCGTATGCTGGAGAAAATGGTTCACTAATTAGATTCGTAATGGAGCACACCCTAGAATTTATTTTGCTCGTCGCCGTCTTCACGAAACGCGAAAAAATGCGAGAGATATAAAGAGTGAAAAAGAAAGATAGAGTGGAGAGGTCAGCGAAGAGAATTTCCTTTTTTTTTCTGTGGCATAGACCTCGGTTTCCCTTTGTATTTCGCATGTTTTTCCTCGGTTGATTCGATCATTATTCACAATTTACCTGTCTCGGCAATCCCGTCGCGCGCGAGCAAACAACGATTTGTCCCGATACCGTCGGTGCTCGTCTTTCGCCGACATATGTGTACACGGTGGCATGCGAGTGCGTGGATGTCCGCATATGCATATGCATGCATCGACGAAGAGCGGAAATGCAAGCGCGGGCGGTGATGACTTTTCGCCTCGAGAATTCGAACCGCGTGACCTCGCGTGGGCGCCAATTGAGTGTCTATCTTTTTTTGTTTTTTTTTTTTGTTTATTCTGTTTTGTGGCTTTCGTTCATTGTGTCTGCTTCATGTCGATGGTGCGAATGCTATCGTCGACACGTGGCTAGTTTTCACTGCAGTAAGCGTTATTGGATCCAAAATCTTTTTCTGAACGCGTATTAAAGTATTATATTTTTTCTTTTATTTAAAAAAGTATATGTACACAGTATTTCAATGGCTGTAAAACTGAAATGAAAAATTGGATTTCTATTTCATTCGTTTGACTCTCAAACTCTCAAATACAGAAACTCGGAATTTATCATAAGCTAGTCCCTTTGATAGACGATACATATCCCTAAGTTCCTCTTTGATCTGCGCTACTAATAGCGGTACAGATAGGAGATAATTGACCAGTTTGCTTTACTAAACCTCTACGAGAGATCTTGATGAGGAAGTGGTCGAAGGGACAGCTGACATCGTCAGCTTGATATCGTGTCTCTGCATATATTGATCTGGCCACTTCACATTCGATATGTGGGTCGAGATTGCTCCTGGACAATGTATTTGGACTTGCCAGTATAATTCCAATTTATCTCGATGATATTTCGCAAGAGTATGATCTCAAATGATAAAAATATTTGTCGGTTAAGAATACCGTTTCAAAAATAATTATAATTTCTTTTCAACTTTTTCACGCATATATATAAGTTTTTTAACAAAAAAATCATTTTTTTTTACTTTTAAACTACATATACTTTTTAAGTAATCTTATACGGAAAGAGGATATGTGAGGATATCTGTATGAGTGGGATAATCTCGTTTGAATTTGGCTCGAACTGCATTGCATATTATTTATAGCAATTCTATTTATTTGCATATGAAAATCAGTAAAGTAAAATAAATGCGATCAGCTCGTCAATATTTTCGCGAAATATTTCGGATTGTCTGAAGCAGCGCATTGTTCACGTTTAATTAAATCACTTTATTAAATTGCTTTATTAACGCAGTAACACGAAAGAGCAATATAATTTTTGGAGGGAAAATTACATTGTGAAGCTGCGCTGTATCGGTCGAGTGAAAATTTCAATTATATATCTATGCAATGGTGAATTCGGCGAGATTAAAATAAACACAAACGAGTTGTTGTCAGCGATTCCGCGGGACGGAAATTTCACAATTTGACACATATGCATTTTATTTATGTAGTTCCTCCACGATCTCGCTTTTATTAAAGATGCATCGTATTGAGAGAGACAGAGGGATTGATGGAGAATGAGAGAGAGATGGACAGATATCAAAACCTCGCGGAATTCTACAAATTTTCAATATAACGTACGTTCAAGTGCGTATTTTGTCCACACATACGAGGTCCTTTCCGCTAGGCGGCACATATTGAATTCGCAAGTGAGCGAGTTACGCGAATGCAGTTTCCGTGACAATTTCGAAGATATTCTCGTTGATTGTGGAATGCCCGTGGTGCCGAATATCGAAACCACTTTGTTTCGGGGCTTTATCCAAAGGATAAAGTTTATCGGATAAATAATCTTGTTGAGCCCACACGTTTTCGACGCGATATGTTTTTTCAGAAGTATTATCGAAAAACTTAGCTCTCAAAATATCTGTCAAAATATATCCCACGTTTTTTTGTGAACGTGACTGAACGAGAAACGAATAATGTCCCTTGCAAAATTTAAACTCGATTTTCGCTCAGAGAAAAAAATCAGGGATTACCATTTTTCGCAATTTGAAACTTAATAATGTTGCAGTCTCTCCGCCGATACGTAATATTAAGACTAATAGTACCTATTTCAGATTATCCGAATCGTCGACGTAAATTTGCGCGCGAAATGGAGCTTTTATTCCGCGAATCCACGTGAATATCCGATCCGTGAATGATGGTCGCCTCTCGCCTCTCTCTCTCTCTCTCTCTCTCGGCCAGTGATAGTGATATTTACGGAAGCGAATGAGCGTCAAATTTTGTGCTAATCACGTTATTAGATCGCGTCTGTTTGATTCAACCGCAACCGGTGTCATTCGCAGCGGCGACCGGAAAACTGTGTTTTGCCGTGACAGACGGATATTTGATGTAGAAAAGTCGAGAGGCCGTCACTCTAACGCGTGCTGTAATTAGGTTAAACTGCAGCGGACATTTACACGCGCACGTGTGCCCGATCGTGGCAACGGCGGCGGTCGAGGAAAAATCAAATGAGGATTAACCGTGAC